>VDFB02009736.1:60022-138595 GCA_007258455.2 Sequoia sempervirens | reverse complement strand
TCTTATCCCCATAATTAAATAATTTATAATTAATTAAATCATGCATTCCTCTCATCTCCCATAGTAAATAATTTTAAAATTATTTTCAATTAGCTAATTATT
Organism: Sequoia sempervirens; assembly: GCA_007258455.2. Lineage (NCBI taxonomy): Eukaryota > Viridiplantae > Streptophyta > Pinopsida > Cupressales > Cupressaceae > Sequoia > Sequoia sempervirens. The sequence continues at coordinate 138,493 of VDFB02009736.1, read as the reverse complement.
CACCCAAAATTAAATAAATTATTTAATTTATTTAGTTTGCACATTCCCCTAAAAATAAATAAAATCATTATTTTATTGATTCACTAATTATATCAAATCCTATCTTTATTCCTTCCAAATCCTAAATTTAGAGACCATAATTAAATTTAGTGATCATTTCTCAATTTAGTGAGTTGACTAAATTTTAACCTTAGTTCACTCTCACTCACTCCACTTCATCTCTCCATGTAGCCTCACACATGATCCTCCTGATCTCTCATCAATCCTCATCCATACTCTCATTTCACATCTCACACTATTGATCTCATATCCTAAAAACCTATAAAACATCCATCCTTTGATCATTCAATCCCTCCTCAAATCTGAAACCAAACTGTACTCAGTTTTCATCATGATTTTTCTTAACAACGTTATGCAATGTTTATGAACACTCCACATATCATATGAAAAAGCATAATTCTTTAATTTACAATGAAGTAAGGTTGGGCATTTTGGGTGGAGGTAAAGTAGGTTAATTGATTGATTTGATTTGCGTTCTCTTTGATTTCTTTCATTTCAATTGTGCACATGCTCTATTAAGATTAGGTCTATTTGATCATTGAATTGGATTATTGATTTGTTTCCCATTTATTAAAATTTATTGATCATTCAACATATTCTTATTCACATTCTAGTATGCCCTATGGGACCCACGTCCTTGATTTAATGTTCAATTGAGTTTCTTGGAGTTTTCAAGTTGCATGTTATAATGATGTAATTGAACCCAGATCAACACATTCAACACGTATATCAATGCTTCTAAACCCAGATCAACACATTTGCAACACACAACAATGCTTCTAAAGCTATATCAATGTATTTTATTCTCTGTGTTTACTGCTTGTAAGTTCAAATTTTCATATAGTGATGTATATGAATCTACAATGATGCATTTAATTATGGATTGATGCATTTGATACTACGTCAATGCATTTGAAACCCACAATGATACATTTGATAAGTAAAGAGACACATCTGAAGATATATCAACATAATTGGAATGTATAGCAACACTTTTGATATTTACAACACATTTGATGTAGTTAATTATATTTTTCTAGCCCAAATATTTGCTCAATTTTTCAAACTAACATATCTTTGTAGCAATAAAAAAAATTGGGAGAAAACTAGTAAAACTAGAATACTAACAAATTTGATGCAAAGAAAAGGGAGAATCATGGCTGAACATCAACAATGGCAGCCTAATGGCTATATTCCAGACAGTGATAGGAATCTGCATGCATGATCTGCACGAGCTAGAACAAGCTATACTAGACAAAACCCACAACATAGGGGTTCCACTGGCAATCGACACAAACATCATGTCGGAAATGATTCCAATGTACAAAGGAATCAATTTAGTAGGAAAAAATGGAAGCCCTTTCCTACTCACAGGATTCTTAGCAAAAACAAACAACCTATTTTTGATATCTGTGAAGATGATCGACATTCATATGGGAGTAAATCGGTTTTCAACAGTAAGCAAAGAGAAATAAATTTAGGGTTTCTTGACCAAAGGTATAGAGAGTCTGAAGCAAAATTTAAAGCCTCTAAAGTTGGGAAAAATCTATTGCTTGTGCCTCAAGGGCCAAAAGACAAAAGGCAATACATCGATTCGCATGCATGCCCTAAAAACACAACACAAGGGGTTCCCTTCAATCCAAAATTGCAAGAGAAAAACCAGAATGGGAACTTAGGCTATCATGGAGGGGTGGAAGATAGGGTTTTGGGAGACCAGAAAGGGCCTTTGCCTCAACCCAAATCTGGTTGAGGGTAATGGCTTATAGCTCATGAGACACAAAAATCATAAAGGCTAGAGGTCCATGTGCCAACAACAAAGGACCATTTTCAGTCTAAAAACCCTAAGAAAAAGCAAAGTAAGAAAAAAAAAGCCAAAGCCAAGAAGAAAACAAGATTATAGTGGAAAACGAAAGATATTTCTAAAAGTGAACAATCGGGGCAACAAGCCATCATCAATCAAGATCCCTCCAAAGGGAAGGCTCTAGACCAACAAATATTAGTTCAGAAAAGTGGAGTCGAAAAAAATTCAACAGAGAATGGTGGATCAACAAAGGCAAAGGTTGTGGTTGCCATAACCTTTTTAGAGGATCTACTCCAAAACCAAGTTTGTGATCTTCGTCACCAAGCCCTAATCTGTAAGTTTTGAGATCAAATTCTTGACATTGAATTGTTAAAATATTTTCTCTTTGATGAATGGGAAGGGGTTTCTAAAGTTTTTTATTTAGATAAAAAGGAGGGGGATTTTGTTGTGCTATTTCATAATAAAGATAAGAGAGATGTAATTTTTAAAGTTAAATCTTGGATCCACGAAGGCTCTGGTTTATGTATGAATCTGTGGACACCAAAATTTAAGCCCAGTCTATTTTTGGCTAAGTTTCTGCTAGCCTGGGTGCAGTTGCACTCATTGCTTCTTGAATATAGAGAGTTGAACCTAATAGAATTCATGGCTAATCAAATAGGGATCTTCCCCAAACATGATAGAGAGTTCTTTGCTAATATGTCCCTACTAGTTAGGGTTTGTATATTATTGGATACCACAAAACCCTTTCCTACTCAGATAGATATTAAGTCAAAGTATGACACTTGGGAGCAGGAGATTATAATTGAAAATAGCCAAAATTGTTTTACTGAATGTCATTTTTTAGAGCACATGGTTAATGTTTTCCCTCTCATTGATAAACCTACTAAGGGAAGAGAGTCTGAGAAAACTACAGATTCTGGTAAGGTGAGGAAGATGTGTGACCAAGAGTAAAAAGGTCAGAATTTATCTCTCAAGAATGTAGATAGTATTTTAGGAAATATTAACCATGCTTCCAAAAAAAGGGAGAATCAATGTCAACCAACTCATGTGATATCAATAAAAGCTATAAGCTTGGAAGAGGAGATTGATCACTCATAGTGAGTAAACTCTTCCCTTAATCTTTGCAGTAAGGGAAAACAATTGGGTATATCAACTTGTTCACCATTCAGTTTCTCTTTCACATTAGCTCAGTTTCAACAATTCACCTGTTTCCTCTTGTGTTCTGCCAATACTTGTATGAAAACAAATCACCCATTCACTAATGTGGTATTTTCTTCTTAGAAGATACCTGTTAAGAGAATATGCTATTGGTTATAAAGTCCTAAACCTAAACAGGGGACAACCAACATTGATCTTGTCTATACTTATAAGTATCAAAATTAGGAAATGCTCGAGCCTAGTGAAAATCCTCAACCTAAGTAGTTGGTCTCTCATGATAAGATAGAAATTATTGCAAAAAAATTGTTGAATCCATAGGCTTTGAGCTCTTTAACGAGATAGCATATGAGATTATTCATGAGGAAGAGGGCTCAAGGGTAGAAAGAGTGCAATGATATTTCCACTCCAATGAGGTTTGCATTGAAGAAAAAAAGGAATTGGAGACAGATGTAGGAGTTGGTTTTGATTTTTTTTAGGAGCTATCCTTAGCCCAAACAACCATCTCTCAGGTGTTAGCCAAAAAAACTGTAGCCAAAAGAGGAAGGAAATCTAAGGCAGACAAATTAAAAGAGGAAATCGAAGCATGCATGCAAGCTACTTTAGATGGGGGATTTCCAATCAATAAAAGACCGAGGAGAGCATGTTGCTCTCCTCGCATACAATAAAGATTGTATCATGGAATTTCAAGGGCATTAATGCCCCTGAAAAAAGGGCCCAGATCAAGCATCAGATTGACGCTAGTGGGCTAGACATTTTCCTAATTCAAGAGTCTAAATTATCAAAGAATTTTTTTGAATCAACTATCTTCAAATGGAACAAGTGGAAAGTTGCTACTATACCTGCCCAAGGGCCATTAGGAGGCCCAATTTCTTTGTGGAATCCAAGGATAGTCACAATGGATATTTTAAATTCTGATAACAATTGGTAGCTTATGAATGTGCAGAGTTTTGACCTTTAGTTCAAACTCTTCAACGTTTATGGTCCAACATCTACACAGGATAAACAAAAACTATGGGATACTTTGACAACTTTAAATCAAAGATTGGGAAACCAAAAGATCATTGTTGTAGGGGATTTTAATGCAATTGTGTCTTTGAATGAAAATCAAGGAGGAATTTGTCTGCCACATATAATAATGGTAGATTTTGGGTGCTTCATTTCAAACAATGCATTTAAGGATATTCTTCCAGAGAAAGGGAGATTTACTTGGAAAAATCAAAGAAGAGACTTCTCTCAAATATCAATAAGGCTAGATAGGTTCCTAGTTTCTCAATATTGGGCTTGTGCATCTACTAATTTGGCTTCCCAAATTCTTCCACTTATTGGTTCTAATCATTATGCCATATTGCTATCTATAACAAGTCCAACATGGATTTCAGCTCATAAGCCTTCCTTCAAGTTTGAGAAGATGTGGCTGAGACATCCTCTATTCCTCCCTTTACTAAGATAGTGGTGGGTAACTGCACCGGTCCAAAATGGCACGAAAATATTTTAGTTCTTCAAAAAATTGTAATATGTTAAGGGGAAAATAAAGGATTAGAATGTGAGCACCTTTAAAAATATTTTTATTCAGAAGGAAGAGGTAGCTAAAAAATTGGAAGATATACACAAGCAAATTATTTAAAATGAAATGGATTATGTTATTTATGAGAAATAGAAGGATCTTCAGCAGTTGTGGGGAGAATTGGGTAAATAGGAAGAAGTGTATTGGCAACAAAAATCATGAGAGCTATGGATGAAAAAGGGGGATCACAATACCAATTTTTTTCATGCTTCTTCTCGGCAAAAAAGAACTTCAAAAACATTTTTTTTCAATACAAGAGATAAACTCAGGGAACCAAATCAATAATGCAGAAGAAATTCAAAAAGAGGGAGTAAAATTCTTCATGGATCTTCTCACTCCGCACAAGTCTACCAGTTAGGGAAATCAAGAAGAATAAGATTTACTTTCTGCAGTGCCAAATCTTATTCCCAAAGTGATAATGATGCATTTCTCAAACCATTTACACTAGAAGAACTAAGGAAAGTGGTTTTTTCAATGGTCACCAGATAAGGCTCCAGGACCATATGGTTTCACGACATTATTTTTTCATAAATGTTGGGATGTGTTGGGTTTTGACCTACTCCTGGCTCTGGAGGAATCACACAGATTAGGTACAATGCTAAAGCACTTCAATGTCAAAAATATAGCCATGCTTCCAAAAGTAAAAATGCCTAAAACCTTTGCAGACTTCAGGCCCATTTCACTTTGCAACATAGTCTACAAGATCTTCACAAAGGAAATTTATTTGAGATTGCAACCCCTCATCCCAAAGATCATATCTCAGGAACAAGGAGGTTTTGTCCCGAGAAGAGAGACTACAAAAGGGGAATTAGTGGCACATGAGGTACTTCACTCTATTAAATCGAACCAGTTGTCATATTTTATTATAAAATTGGACATGATGAAATCCTACGACAGGGTGGATTGGGACTTTCTTATCAAAGTGTTGGATAAGTTTGGTTTTTCTAAGAAATGGTGCAAGTGGATATTGTCATGCTTGTCAGGTGCACATTTCTCAGTGATAATCAATGGTTCCCCTTGTGGATTCCTTAAGGGAATGCAAGGTGTAAGAAAAGGTGATCCATTGCCACCCTTTCTTTTCATAATCATGGAAGAGGCATTGAGTAGGGCTATAAAAGAGAAACACTATAAGGGCTTATGGAAAGTAATTATTATCCCTTAAATAGATGTGTCAGTTACTCATAATTCATTTTCATATGAAACCTTATTATATGGAAAAGGAACTATCTCAGAAGTAAGCAAATAAAAGAGGTCTTGGATAAATACTCACTAGTGTTAGGGAAAAGAATTAATGCTCAAAAGTCAAAAATATATGTGTTCAATGCTAAAGCTGCTATAAAAAGGAAAATTATCATATTATTTGGTTTCCAAGAAGTGAACCTTCCTTGTAAGTATTTAGGTATTCCATTTTTCATGGGGACCAATAAACCAGCTTATTGGTCTAAAGTCATTGAGAGAATAAAGCAAATAATTTGTGCCTGGAAAGCTCAGTGGCTATCCTTTTCAGGCCAAATTTTATTAATAAAATTTGTTCTTTTTGCAATACCTAACTATTTCATCTCAATTCTAAGGGCTCCTAATATAGTAGTTGACCAAATTTAGAAGATCTTATTCATGTTCTAAAGTTTTCAGGCCATGGACTTTGTTTTCCTTATTTACCCTCTTTGAAGTCCTTGTTATCTTATAAGTCTTTTACCTAATGTTTATCATTTAAGGTCGCTAGTTCCTCGATTTTCATAACCTTTGTTGTAGGTTTCCTGAGTTTTATAACTCATGTCGCCACTTTCTTTAAGTTCGTAACCTAGTCATCAGTTTATCAAGTTTCGTAACTTTATGTGTTAGCGACTAAGTTCTTGCCATAGTACGCCCCTGTGCTATCTTCAAGCAAGTCATGGAATCAAAGGTTACCATAACCAATCAATTCTAGATTTTGGTTGCCAAGTTACCAATCCAAGCGACCTGGCGACATGCCTTCTTTTTTGCTCATTTCAAGGTGTTGTACAATCTAGAGATGTCTAATCATATCGAAGAGCATACATCTTTTAAAGCAATTTCCTTCTTTCAAAAATAGGGAAGCAAGTATTTCATAAATGTGATGGAAACTTAAATGCGAGGTGGTGGGAGATTTGCACCTATGTTTACATATTATATTTCATTCCCATCTTTCTCATTATTTCAGTATGTTCATCTCCCCAAAGGTTAAGAACTTATGTAGACTGCTATAGGGAACTGCCTATTGAATGTGAGAGACACATACATCAAACCTTTGGATTTGAGAGAATTGTGGGAGCACTTGGAGAGTGAAGGAGTTTTTGCATTGAATGAGAGGCTTGTGGTGAACAGTTTGGCTAATGCTAGTGGAATACCTGAAGTGGTAGATTTTTTCAAACTTGTGATTTCCTGTGCAAAAAGGTACGTTCCTAAAACACAAGAAATTAGAGCAATGGATGGGTCATTGGTTATCAAGGTCACTCCTAAAGCTGTGTCTCAAGCTCTTGGTCTCCCAGTGGACCTACCATTTGAGAAAATGTATGTTGCAATTACTGATGAATTCTTCAAAGAAAAAGAAGATTGGTGTAAAAATTCAATGGCTAAAACCTAGTTGAAGTTTGAAAGGAAAGGTAAGTCCCAATTACCCCTTAAGCTTAAAAAGACACATTTTAAGGATGATATTTTTAATGGCATTACTCTATTGCATCGTGTCATTGGTAATGGAGACTCTGAAAGCTTTGAGGACTGGATGTGTTTATTTATTTTGAAAATCTATGAGGAGGATGTATTTATTAATTGGGGTGAAATTATATGTCATCATTTGAAAGAGTAATTGTTGAATTATTAGAATTGTGCCACTTTTCACATGTTATCCTATCTAATATATCTTGTTGCCAGTCAGAAATTTTTTTGGTCAGGGTTGGAAATGTAGGGTGCATCAGTACCGAGCATGCCTATATACAATTTTTTTCCGCAACTCACCAAACGGTTTAGAATGGAAAATTATTGCCATGTTAATGATGCATTCTTAATGAATACTGCCAGGAGGCTGGAAGGGAAATTAGAAGTGCGCTTCTCTCTAGACTCTAAGTCCTTGATAATGAGATATGGGATTTTTTACATTCAGTTTGATAAATTTTCTTATTTGAGAATTGGCGGATTTGAAGGTGCTCCATTGAAGTTGCCCAGATACCCATATGACCTTATTGTATTTCTAGAGGTTTGTAGACAAATGGCTGAGGTAAATGTTAAATATTTGAAAATGGGTAAGAGAGGGTATTCTTTTCCATTATTATTTTCTTCTTTCACATGCAAAAGTAATCAGGTTGCCAAACAGGCCTGTGAGACCTTGAGACAATTCAATTTTCCTAATTGGTTTTGAAGAACAAGTTTTGATAGTAAAGGTTTCATCAGATAGAATTGTCATGGTTGGAGCTCCTATGTGCATATTCCACGTATTGAATATTTTTGGGAGGATTGTGTTAATGAATTTAAAGTTTTTAGAAGAGACAATATGAGGTTAGATCTTAAACAAATGCAAGATTTCAAGCTGCCTCTATGCATCCCATAAAATGTATTTGAGAATTCAATGGTTCTACATCCTGATTATGGTAATTTTTTGTCAGGGTTTTGCATATGTGTTGATTGGAATAAGGAAGAGTGCTCTGATATTCATGAGTGCTTAGTTTCAGTTATTGAGAAGACTCAGGATTGGATAGCAGGTAAATGGAAGCAGTGTGCGGGTTCTACCCATGGTTCAAAACCTTCAGGCAGAAAGGAGACAAGGTCATAAACTCAGGCTTTGAATGTCACCCCGTCAATAGGAAGACTTGCAGACAAATCATCTGGATCAAATTCATAGTCAGGGGGAGACGCAGAAAAACCGGAGGATGTGACCAAGTTGAAGTCCACCCATGAACAGAATTTACCCTCCTCTTCCCCTAAGCAAAGTGAAGATCGGGATAAGCTCGCAGCTACAGATTTTGGGAATATTTTCCAAAATATTACCAATGATATTGTTTTTCCTCCTTTGTCCAAAGATGTATTCGTCCCATCTAAAAATCTAGTTAATACTCCTCACAAACAACAATTACTTGTTGCTAGAAGTACAAGTGACAACGTAACTACAACATCCCCAGGTTGGTTGAAAAAGGTGGTGGAAAAAAAGAGAAAATCAATTCCTTTTGCTATGGTAGAAGTTGATACCATAGCCAAACTTCTTCAGGGTTCTACTAATCCTAAAAAGGCTAGGAAAATGTCCAGGATAATAAATGATGATGCCTCGGGACACCAGTTGCTGGAAGTGGCGGACCCAATAGGGGAGCTGAATGAAAATGAAATTATTGCAAATGATTATAAGATCACTCATGTGGATATGGGACCTGCTACCCTTGAAGGGGATGTATACCATGCTGGTTTCTCTGTGAATGCTCTAATCAAACGCGTGAAGGATGAAAGGAAAGAAAACATTAAATTGCAATCTCAAGTACTCGCTCTCAGCCAGTTTATTTCCTCTTTAATTGCTACTCCTGTTGTTGAAGAAAGCACTAGCTCTCATATTGAGAGCATTGATTCTAAAACTTTGCAACAGGTTAAAAGGAGTATGTTCTACTCAAAAGGTGCCAATGAATGGATAGAGATGACCTCCTAGAATGCTTTATCATACGTCGGTGAGATTGTTCGTTTCTATTCAAAAGTTAGTTAAAAAATGAAGGAATTATTAGTAGAACTGCAACATATGAGAAAAGAACAAAATACACTTTTTGTATTGTCCAAGGAAGTTACAAATTTGGTTAATCTAGATCCAATTACATTAATTGGGGAGAAAATTGTGAATTATCCCAAAGAAGTTGATCCAAATTGGGCTTATTTTTTGGAATGGCATTTGAGCATATATGATAACCTCATCAAAGAGACTAATACTGCAATGGGGCAATATTTGGACATACTAGTTGAAATAAGAGAAAATTGTCATAACCTGGGTGTATATATCATGGATGAATTTGAAGAGAAAATTTTGGAATTCAAGGAAATTACTGTGAAATTCAAAGAAACGTATAAAGAGGAAATATCTTAAATAGCCACAACTACTCGGGAATCCTTCTCTAAGCTTGGTAGAATGGAAATCCATTTGAAGTCCTACAAGAAAGCGTGGGACAGAATGAATCAAACTGTAGTTGATGTTGAGAGAAACTTAAAAAGATGGAAGAATCGGTTACAGATAACTACTACTGCAAGTGGCAAGAACATTACTGCAGTTATTACCAAGTACCGAGAATACAAAGTGAGGAAGAGGGAAACAGAAAATTCACTGGAAACCGAGAAGATCCTAGAGGTTGAAGATGAAGAGATTGGGATTATTGAAGAATGATGCTTATCTATTTTTAGCATCAACTTAGTTTAGCTCTTTTTCTTTTGAAAAAGACTTTATTTTGTGTTATGTTTAAACGATTGTCTTCAAGAAACCATTATTTGAAACTTATTTTCAAGAATTTAAATAGTATGGGGTAGAGAGGGCCTCTCTCTCTCTCTCTCTCTCTCTCTTAAAAAAAAAATGATTTTCTCAAAAGAAAGATATAAAGTTTCTCTAAAATTCTTTCTTTCGATATGAATATGCTATGGTGAATTATGCAGATATAATCTTTGAATTACGGTGCATAATCTTTTTTTTTTCTATGGATATGTCATCAATGCATGTTTATAATTAAATGGTTATTGGTATGGAATTTTTTGCTGTGAAATGCTGATATGTGAATGATCATTTTATAGTATATTTGGAAAGTTTTGCGATTAGTATTATTGAAATTGATATTGTTTGAATACACATTTCAAAGCTTTCTGGTTAAAATCATTACCTTTATTTTCTTTCTGGTTAAAAGAAACATGGATTTAAATTCATTGCATATCATATAAGGTAGTTGTCACCTTGTTTAAAAGCAGAGAATCAGAATAGAATATCATCATATCTGATTCAACTATTGTTTACATTTGTCATCTCCATGGGTGTTAGAATATAGAGTTAGGTGAAAAACTTGTGAACCAACAAATTTTTTGGAAACTCTACTGGGGATAAAATTGAAACCTTCTAATAATCATACTAAGATTAGTTGCTTATTGATGAGGAAAAATGGTGCTACCCCATGAGAATATATTTCCCATTTTACAAGCTAATCTTGTCTTTCAAGATGAACAGGAAGATATAATTGGCCAACTGAATACCCTTGCTTGGCGCACACACTGAAGTCTAGAAGACTATAGAAGAGCAAGTCAAGTGTTAGAAAGAGAAGAAGAGTTGGCTGAAAACCTAAGGTTGTTTCTATTAAGACAAAGAAGGAGACAAAGGGAAAATTTGATTAGGGATTAGGCACCAAATCAGATTCTTGATAATCAACCAAGACAAAACCTTCCACAAAATAGATAGTGAGTGGAAGTTGGCGACTCCGGAAACAAGTGCATTAGTTGGAAAAGGTTGGCTTCTAAGAGATACACTAGAGGAGATAAAAGTAAAAGAATTAAAGATGATGATTTCGAGTTCCTAGAATCAATTAATTTCTCCTCTTTCCCACCTACATGAAGGGTCCATTGTATCAGTAGACCTCCTAGCCCTACTAGGTCGTCACCAACCCTAAGCTATTCTTGTCAAGCCCTTCTTTTGTCTGGGATCGTTCCTCCATTACAAGTATTTTTTCATGTAAACATGGCTCTTCCTATTCCATGGGGTGCTACCATAGGTCCATTAACCTTGGGAGCTCAACTCCATGATTTACCGAAGGGTGCTAGAAAGATTGTACCTAAATTTGTAGGAGATGAAAAGGTGAGTCCAAAAGAACATATTAAAGATTTATTTGCTGCATCTTCTGTTCTATCAGTACAACATGAAGATGTGGCTATGAGACTCTTTGCAGAATCTTTAACAAAAGATGCTACTAACTAGTTTAATAATCTCCCGGTGGGTTCAATCCAGAATTGGGCTGATTTTAGGTCTAAATTTGAAGCCAGGTTTAATTCTGCTGAAAATGATCAGGTATCAATTGCTCAATTGACTAAAATGAAGAAGGAGATACATGAAACTATGAGAGATTTTGTAGCTAAATTTAACAAACTCTACAATAGGATTCCCGCGAACATACGATCAAAAGACTTGTTGAAGTGTCTTTTTATCAATGCCCTACCACCAAATGTCTATTATTCTATCAAAAGAGAAGGTGTTGTAGATTTACAAGTGGCACAAGACAGAGCCATATCTATAGAAGATGATTTGATCACTGCTGGGAAATGGAAGAAATAATTCTAGAGTGGAAAACCATCCCCTGTGAATTCTACAGACCTGGTCATACAGAGGTTATCAAATGATATTATTTCTCTTAAGAGACAAATTCCCAAAAATGCTCCACCTCCCTTATATCAAGATCCACCAAGGAATATTCGCATGGGAGATTACAATAAGACAACTCCAAATTAGAGATTCGTTATTGAGAAAGCACCATGTTTGAGTAAGAACAACCATCTCATGTGCAATTTACATTTAACATCAGATCACGATGGAGCTACTTGCTTGGAAATAATTAGATACATGCAAATGATGTCGACAAATGAGCACATGGGGGAGATGAATGCGAGTGAATCAGGAGATGCGGGTATGAAATTTTTTGAGTATGTATCGGATAGTGAATCAGGAGAAGACGTGTGCATAATGGTTAATGATCCAAATTGTGCAGTGTTCACCAGAGCACAACATGCTAGAGGAGAGGGGTCAAGTTCTTCTGCTCCTAAATATATTTTGACGAAGCAAAAGAAACTTGAAAAAATAGAGGTACCCAAAATTCTTACCCCTAAAACTTCTTGCAAAAATTCAATTGATATAGTTGAGTCATGTAAAAATACTAAAGTCCAAATTTCTCAAGCAGAATACCTAAGATTCAACCTTGCCGAGTTAGATAGATTGGTCAAATTTGTTAAACAGTCTCCTCCCATTAAATGTAATGCCCAAATAATTCCTGATGAAGCGACCCCAAATGATGGACAAGTCTATTCCAATTATGTCGAGAAACCTATAGCTCAGTCAAATCCATCTGCAAAATCAGAACCCTTTTACATGTCTCTATTCATTGCTGGTTATAGACTTAGTAATTGCATCATTGACTCTGGAGCCTCAAAAAATGTTATGCCTACTCAAATTTCTAAAGCTCTTGGCTTATCTTATACACCGTCCCAAGGGAAATGTTATTCTATGGATGGATCACCAGTTCCCATTATCGGTCAACTTAAAGATGCTTAGGTAGCCCTTGCTAATTTCCCTAAAAAGAGATTGAAGTTAACAATACTTGTGGTTGATATACCTACTATTTATGGAGTGCTTCTGAGTAGAAGTTTCTGTAAAGATTTGGGTGGGGAAATTAAGCTAGATTGGTCACATGCCTTGATACCTTTAGATGGAAAGAAGATTCGTCTAGATCTAGAGCCAAAGGCTAAGTTTATAGTACTTAAATCTGGGGATCCTAGAGTGGATATTCTATTTGTGGAAACTGGACTAGGAACTTATATGTGTTCCTCGATAAGAGAGGAATGTTCATAGGAGGTTAACCTTGGATTAGTTGATGAATTATGGACTTTAGAATTTGATGGTAGTTGTTCCACTGCCAGATTAGGTGCTGGGGTTGTTTTGGTCTCCTCTGATGGGTACAAATTTCCTTATGCCTTTAAACTAGAATTTACTAACACCAATAATACAACTGAATATGAAACCCTGTTGCTTGGTATGGGTGTAGCTAAAGAAAAAGGGATTAAACAGTTGAAGGTCATGGGTGATGCTGAATTGGTGGTTAAGCAGATCAAGAAGATGTATACTGTGAAGAATAATCAGATAAGGAATTATAGAAATTGAGTCTAGGATTGTATCGAAGAATTTCATGGTTTTTCCATCTGGTCAGTCCCTAGAGACAAAAAATACTAGAGCAGATCCATTGGCAGTTTCAGCTTCCCTTTTGTTACCACACCCTGATTTTAAAGACACGCAATTTCAGATTGAGATAGTTTACCACCCAAGTTTTCCCAATAATGTGGATCATTGGCAAGTATTTAATAATGACCAATAGATTATCACATTTCTAGGAAAGGTAGAATCCTTTGCTCACATTTTCATTGAAGGCAGTGAAGATGAAAGCAATGATGTTTTAGAAGGAAGTATCAACAACTTGAATAATAAAGATACTGAAGTAATTCAGTTAAAAGGAAATAAAATCCCAATGAGTCTGGTTTCTCTTGAAGACTTGTTTAATAGATATGACCAGTTTCTAAAGAAAAAGGGAAGTGCTTCAATTGAAAATTCTGTTGAATATGATAGGATAAATATTGGCACTGAACAAGAGCCTAAGTTTGTTTGCATTGGTAAATGTTGTTCTCCTCAAGAAAAGGAAAAATTGATTTCTCTGCTGAGTAAATATAAGGATGTTTTTGCATGGTGTTATGATGATTTAAAGAAGTTCAGGAATGGAGAATTGCAACATAAGATACCTCTAAAACCTAGGGCGACACCTTTTAGAAAAAAACATCAAACCTATAATCCAAAGGTGGCAGAGACCATTTTTAAGGAGATAGACAAGATGTTAAAAGCAAGAATAATTTATCCTATACATCATTCCACATGGGTCGCCAATATAGTTCCTGTAAGGAAAAAGAATGGTGAAATAAGGATATGTGTTGATTTCATAAATCTAAATCAAGTGTCCCTGAAGGATAACTATCCTTTGCCTGTAGTGGATCACATCTTACAAACTATTGCTGGATTAGAGATGATGTCTATGCTTGATGGGTTTTTAGGCTATAATCAGATAGAAGTTACCCCCGAGGACCAACATAAAACTGTTTTACTACCCCTATCAGAGTTTTTGCATATAACAGAAAGCCCTTTGGTTTGATTAATGTAGGGGCTACCTTTCAGAGGGCTATGGACCTGTCATTTGAGATTTGAAGAATAAAATCATTGTAATATACCTGGATGACCTCACAGTTTTCTCCAAGAAAAGGGCTAATCACTTGCATGATTTGGAGATTGTACTACAATGTTGTAGAGAAGAAGGAATTTCATTAAATCCCAAGAAGTCTATCTTCGCTATCACAGAGGGAAATTTTTTGGGTCATATTGTATTGAAAGATGGTATTAAAATAGACCTTGAAAGGGTAAATGCTATTATGCAGTTGAAGTTACCTGCTAATAAACATGGAACTAGATCCTTTTCGGTTAGGTAAATTTTCTTAGGAAATTTATTCTTGATTTTGCTGAGTTGACTAAGCCTATTGTTGATATGATGAAAAATCTCCCAGTGTTTAAATGTAGTGAAGGGAAGCAGTCGTTTGAGAACATAAAAGCTGTAATAGCCAATGCACCAACTTTAGTTCAACCTGATTTCACTAAAGATTTCATTATTTACAGTTATGCATCTGAACATACTGTATCAACTCTCTTGTTGCAAAAAAATGAAGAAGCTATTGAGGATCCTATTTCTTTTATGATCTCCCCACTCAAAAAGTATGAGCTTAAATACTCACCCCTTAAAAAGCAAGCATATTTCGTAGTGAAGGATTTAAAGAGTTTCAGATTCTATATTCTCCATTCGCATACAACTATTTTTGTACCATAGATTGTTGTGAAGAATACTGTCAGTAAACAAGATATAGGCTGCAATAAGATAGGATCTTGGATAGCTAGAGTGCAAGAATATGATTTTGAAATAAAACCTACTAACCTAGTTAAAGGTAGGGGTTTGGCCAAGATCATTGCAGAAAATGAACCGGTTGAGCAAGAACACTTACTCTAGTCTTGTTTACTAGTACTGTAGATGAATGGTTTTCCAACATTTCTTATTATCTAACCTATGGAGATTTCCCAACTCATCTGTCCCCTAAAGAGAAAAGAATTTTGAAACTAAAGGCCAACAAGTATGTTATTTGGGATGGAAATTTATACAAAAAAGGGGTGGATGGAACTTTCTTAAGATGTGTTGACCAAGAACAACAAAATAAATCATTACAAGATTTTCATGAGGAAGCGTGTGGAGGGAATTTTTTAGCATCTGTGACAGCTTTCAAAATCCTATGTCAGAGATTTTATTGGTTGGGAATGTTTAAACATGATTACAACTGGGTGTCAAAGTGTGAAAAATGTCTAAGATTTACTGGTAGACCCTAGCTTGTTGCCTTACCACTCAAGCCTGTACTTATTGATGAACCCTTTCAATAGTGGGGTTTAGATTTTATTGGTCCGATTAATCCCAGTTCTAGTGCAAGACACACACATTTTGACTTCCACCGATTATTTCACCAAATGGATTGAAGCTATTCAAATGAAACACACTACCACCGAAGTTGTGTGTGATTTCTTGAAAGAAAATATCTTGGTAAGATTTGGAGTACCTAATAAAATCATTATAGATAATGCCTCCTATTTTTCTTCTACCAAAATCACCCTTTTTTTTTATGATTATGGTATCAATCTAGCTCATTCATCTGATTATTATCCATAAGGCAATGGATAGGCAGAGTCTAGTAATAAAAATTTTACAGCCATCATCAAGAAGCTACTAGATGAGAATTAGAAAAATTGGCATAAAAAGCTATATGATGCACTATGGGCTGATAGGAAAACATGTAAGAGAGCTATTGGTATGTCACCTTTTCAGCTGGTTTATGGCATTGATAGTACCTTGCCCACACCTTTGGAAATCATGACCCTTGATTTACAAAAGGCAATTGAAGATTGTGAGTTCCAATCTGTACTTGACAAAAGAGTTATGTATCTCAATAAATTGGAAGAACAAAGAGAACGTGTAGTGGATCAAATTGGAAAACATTAGAAGATGGTTAAAATAATTTTTGACAAGAGGACAAGACAAAGAAATTTTGCTATAGGAGATTCAGTCCTACTCTGGGATAAAAGGAAGCAGCCTAAAGGAGCCCATAAGAAGTTTGATTCTTTATGGAGGGGGCCTTTAAAAATTAGAAAAGTGGTTGGTGAAAAAACCTTTTACTTGGCTTACCCAGATGGTACTAATTTTCCTCTTGCCTACAATGGGAAAGATCTAAAACTTCTGGAATAAGTCTTCAATGGTTCTTCTCTGTACATATTTTCTTTTTGGTTCTTCTACCTAACTTATAACCTTTTTCCACATGTTAATTTTTTCTATACTTATACATTGACATTGTTGAACAAGATCATATATATGTGTTCATATTCATATTTAAAATCTTGTCTAAATTTAACATTGCTTTCGAAACTCTCTATTTATACTTAGACTCAACTTATGACACTATATCCATAACTTATTAAATAATATTTCTATATAAACATTCAAATACTAAATCCATAATCTTCTTAATTATTATAAATTACCAATATTTTAAAGATATAAATCATATTTCTCTCTCTCTTGAAATCTCTATCCTCCTTTATATCCTTTAACACCATCAGAATCCACTTGTGATTCACATTCTATTGTATATCAGATGTGGTCATTGATGCCATGCCTTCTTGTCGACCAGCATGGACTATGGATCATCCTCACTGCTTTGTATCCAAAGATTTATACAAGAGTATACAGACAAACGGACCCTCATTTAGGGAACATAATTATACAGGTTGAGACCTCTTGTGTCAAGGGCCATAGCTCGAAAGCATTAGATCCTATTTGTGAGTTGTCACATGCACTACAAAGAGGCAGTTTTTTTGTAAGCTTCATGTGCAATACATTACGTCAGACTAACATGCACCACCTGTTTCTTTGCCTCATGACATTCCATCTATGGCTTTTGTCTTACGAGTGGGGTGGAACAGTGGTTATGTAGTCTAAGTTTATAGTGGAGAGTATGGTCATGGCTGTGGACAAGTAGAGAGTATCACACATTCCTACTGTGAATACTATTTGCTCGTTGATATGATTAGACATGTTTGAGGACAAGTAGAGAGTATTTGCTTCGTAGTTGGAGGCAATATTCCAATACTATATCACAAAATGCATTTCATATAATGCTTTCAGTTTTTTGTAATTATTATAAGGAACCATTAATGTCAATGACACGATAGAGGGTTGCCTCAATTGGACTTCAAATGACTGCAGAAGGTTAATCGGAAGTTCATATAAATTTCAAATTAATAAGAGTCAGTTGGCTAATTGGATAAATTCCCACATCATCCTTGTCACAACTTTTGTTTTCATTTACTTCAATGTCCACTTAGTGTTGTTTTTGGGTTGTGTGTGGGGGGCAACCAAGCCAAGACAATGGAGTGGGGTTTGTGAACAGGCATAATGTGGTTCTTAAAGTGTTTGGAGATATTTTTTGAAAATGGGATGTCTTAGAATTTTTTTTGCATTGACTTCTATGGACATATTTTTATGTTGACATCGATCTTTCTTTAGACAACATAGAATGAATCTTTTCTCTTAGATTTCTAGGTGGGTTTATTATATCAAAATGTTCTTTTTATATTTACATAATTAGCAGATAGGTTACATATAGTGCGAGATTTGCGCCTAAAACAAGTCTCACACCTGCAAACCACTGTTCAATCATCGGAAAACAAGTTTTAGTTGTCGTTTAATGGTAAACCAACTGCCATTTAATAATAAAAGCCTCCAAAATATGAGGTGAAAGCCCCCAAAATCTCACTTATCATGTAAAATCCAGATAAATAATTATTTTGCAGTTGGATGAGAACATTCTATTTCCATTTGTAATGTTTTTTATCAATTTGATGGTAACTTTATTTTTCATTTGCATTGCTTTATGTTTTAAATCTATATGCAAATATTTCAAAATCAGATAATACTTAATTTTTTTAAAGAAAAAATATAGATGTGTCTAAGTTTATTCCATTCCATTATTTATCACTTATTACTAATGATTTAATCCAACTACATACAACTAGAATTTGTAGCACATGGCATTAATACACACCTATGTACAAACACTTACTCTCTAACATATTAACATACATATAGTTTTCTATCGGCTTAATCCTTGAATCTCCTTGAGGTACAAGTGCTAGTTTATAGAATTAAATATGAATTAGAGTTACTACTTTTAATTTGGATTGGATCTTTAATACAAATCCATTCTCATATGCAATCCTTTATTTTTGACGAATAGCTTTCTTTTTATTTGATTGTTTTATCATTTAAGATGAAAATACTTTTAGAACTCTTGAAATGTATTAATAATTTTGTCTTCAAATTCTAAATTCAAGCTATCTTCATCAGCCAATAGACTAAATAAGCTACCAACACAACACAAAATTGATTTATCTTTAAATATTTGTGGATTATCCAACATGCATTATGTAGAAACTATATCAAAGCTACAAGATATATCTCTACAAAAGGCATTTAATATTTTCTATTTTATGTTGATCACTTTGGGATATGTGAAATTATAGATTAATACTCAACTCACAATATTGCCTTACTTATTAAAACTATTCAATACACAATTCACATTCAATTCTTGTATACAAACTAATAAGCTTCATAACCTAATAAAGGATTCATAAAAATATTTATTGCCCTAAGGTGTGCTTGAATGTATATTCTAGATATGATTTTGAAAATCCAAATTTATTTTTATGCCTTGGTCTCTTGCATGTGTCTCAATATGTACTTAGATTCTTTTAGACTTCAACATATTTACATCTTCATGGAGCTTGTATCAATTGACTCATGCTTTTCTATTTTTTGAACAAAATAATAAGTTTTGTTTGAATGATTGTGTGAAGTTATACATACTTTATTTAAGGGTAATTGTGTACTTGCTTCCATTCAATTGTTTAGGAAAATATGTTAACTCATGTAGTTTGGAATGCATGATTATCATCTTGTGATGTTTTTGAGTGTTAGCAGTAGCTGACTTCATAAAAAAAATTATTCATATCATTAATTAATCACCTTCTATGTAATAATATGATAATATTTTTATTAAATTTATATTGAGGAATAAAATTTTACATTTTTTACAATGAGTTTAATTAAATGAGAAAATTATAAAAGCTACAAGATGGAAGATCTAATATATAAACTTGTATTATCTCTTTGTATCATCATGATTTTCTTCATGCAAAATTACATTTATGGTTCTAATCATGTTATTTATTAGCAAATTATTTATATTTGATCTAATTTAAAATAAAACTAGACTAGGATAAGATCTAGAAATTGTGAAATAAAACTATAGATGAAATTAAAGTGAAATAAATTTACTATGATATTGATAGTGTTACATACACACTTATTTAACTATTTATTTTGGATGAGATATGATGTAGAATCAACTTAAGATATTGAGGCAATAGCTAAAATACAAGGGAGGTAATATAAGAAAAGTTCCTTAGTCAAAATAAAGTTATGAAAGATTTAAAAAGAGATAGAAAAGTAAAGGATAATATGATCCTTCAGTTAAAATGGAGATTAATGAAGAATATTTATGAAAAAACTTTTAAAAGAGAGGAATAATTATATTTTTAAATAGTAATTAAAGAAACCTTTGTGAAAGGGTGTGATAGTTTTAAAACCACCCTTTTAGGCTTATATCAAGTATTCATGTGAGACTTGGAATGGGGCATGGATATCACACAATTAATAATAAAGTGGTTAAATTTGGGCTATGAGTATTGGATAAGGGGCACACATGTGTTTCCAACTTAGAGTATAGAGTACACCAAGTTGTGTTGTCCTAGTAGGGCTTTTGTGCAAGTAGGCATAGTGCAAGTAAACACACATTTTTTGCGAGTAGGCATGGTGTAAGTAAGCACACATTTTTATGTGAGTAGAAATATACTATTTTTTACACAAGTCCTCCATAGTTTGTCATAGCTATGATAGCCAATACGACTAAAATCAACCTATAGTGAGAGTACCTTTCCAAGTGTTGTGATTTTGATTTAAGCATTGAACTTATTATTATTCAATGATATTTTTAATTATAAATGAGATAGATTTGATTTAATTAAACTGTTAAAATATTTTATTTTTTATTTTTCTTATCATATTCGTATTGTCAAATGCCAATATATTGATTTTTTTTT
Source organism: Sequoia sempervirens (assembly GCA_007258455.2). Classification (NCBI taxonomy): domain Eukaryota; kingdom Viridiplantae; phylum Streptophyta; class Pinopsida; order Cupressales; family Cupressaceae; genus Sequoia; species Sequoia sempervirens. The sequence goes on along the minus strand of VDFB02009736.1, from coordinate 117,850 downwards.
AATGTGTTTCATTCTTAAAAGCTAGTTAACATTGATAAATAAGTAATTTTTTTGCATTTGTATCTAAATTAGGAATATACTTTACAATAATTAAAATTTGATAATGAAATCAATAGATCTATTTCCATATAAAATTAACTTTGGCAAAACATTTACTCTTAAGATGTTTAAATGAGGAGCAATTAATAATATTTATTGGGTAATACCATCATAAATTATGTGGATGATATTATAAGTCACATAATACCACTCATAAGATTATGAACATGGGTTATTGGTGGCCCATATTGTTTAGGGACGTGGCCAAGTTTGTGAAAGAATGTTATTCTTGCCAGAGGTTTTTTGGAAAGAAAATTTACAGGAGCACCTTTTCCATACAACCATTTCAATAGAGGCTCCATTCTAACAATGAGGTATTCATTTTATAGAAAAAAAGTAAAAAAATTCAAAAATAGATATAGGTGGATATTGGTGGCCAATGAATACTTTACAAAATGGGTAAAGGAAATCCCCACAAGGAATGTAACCTAAAAGGTAGCAATAGAATTTCTTCTCAATAACATAATCACCAAGTTTGGCATGCCATCTAGGATTTTGTTGATAATGCAATTTTTTTCACATTGAAAGACATTCTTGATGTCTTCATAGTATGTGATCACTTTAACACATTCTTCACCTTATCATCCATATGTAAATGGACAAGTAGCAACAAATGCACAATGAACATCATCTAGATTTTTTGGATGTAAATAAAAAAAGATGGAATGATAAGTTCAAATTTTATGTCTAAGAAGATAGGGTGACCTACAATAAGGATATTGGGAAGAGTTCATTTGAATTATTGTATGATGTTGAAGCCAAATTTCCAATTATCCTTGAGTTACCAATCTATAGTTTTCTACAAAAAATTGAAGGGGAAAAAGAAAGTACCATCTCCCAAAGAATACATGAGTTGGAAGAATTGGAAGAAGCCACATGTGAGGGCTTCCCATGAGAAAAAAATGTTGAGACAACAAAAATTGAAGTACCTCTTTGATAAGAAGGTTGCCATGAGGGACTTTTAGATTGGGGATCTTGTTCTCATGTGGATTTATAGATTATAAAATAAGGGAAAGCATAGAAAGCTTGATGCCTATAGGTTGGTCCCTTTCAAGTTGTTGAATGTTGTGGTCTAGGAACGTTCTACCTCAAGATTCTAGATGGAGATTACATAGATTTTCTAGTTTGTGGTCAACACCTTAAGAATTATTTTTCTTGAGGGTAAGGTTATTGGAACCTTTGTAGCATAAGTTATTTTTGTTTTGTTTTTTGTCTTGTATATATGCCTATTGTCTATTGAGAGTCAACCTTGTTTTGTTTTTCTCATTTTTTGGTATACTTGGAGATCTGGATTCTCAATATTCCCACAAGAGACACAAACCCCCACCTAGAGCCAATATCGACACCTTTCTTTTTAATGTTCTTTTTCCTTGCCTACCCTATGATAGTAGTTGATCTAAGAAAATTATTCTAGATGGTCCTTTACCAAATTTCTAGGCATATTTAGAAAGAGAATAAAGAATTAGGACTAGTTTCCTTTTGTAGTTTTGTGAAATTTTCCAAGGGGTGAAAGTTATGTCTTTGTAGATTTTATCCTTCCATCTAGCCCAAGTTTTGATGAATCACATTTTATCACAAGTGTAATTAAATTCAAAATCAACTTAAGTCTTTGCAAGTGTATACTTTTCCCATTCATCTAAACTTCCACTTCAAATTTCTTTATTTGGTTCATATGGATTTTCCTACATGATGTAGTTGGAATCCAAACCTTTATAGAAAGAAAAATGTGAATTTTGGTTGGAAGTGAAATTATCATAGGAATATATAGAAGTATATTTTCCACAAGTTCATGTTGAATCCCCTTGACCTGATTGAAAGTGAAAATACTAAGGATATATTTGCATCAATGAGTTGTTGAACTATTCCTAGGCTAGATAATTATGGATGTTTCTTGATGATGCACCTTTGAACATGAAAAAGGTAAAATTAAACACTAATAAAGCTAAAATTATTTGAATAGGAACTTAATATTAGCATCACTTAATGAAGGCTAATATCTCACATATATTGTTTTATGGGGGAGCTAAAGGTCTACAAGACCTTATGAGATTAGTGATGGCATCTAGATATATCCACCAAGGTCCCGAAATTCTACCAAGGCCATAATAGTCCAATTTTTATACTCAATAGCAATATGATCTTCTATATGGGACCAATTCTCATGCTACATCCTAATCCTAGTCAAGGCCTCACATCTTGTAAAAATGAAAAGATTATCTCTTTGAGGCAACCATTAATTCTCAAGAACCACCTTAACTACTAAAATTGCAATTCACCACCCAAAGCACAAGGAAAAATTTATCTAGACAACTTTTTCTTGAAACACAACAACCACAATACCAAAGATGCAACATAAACATGTCATACCTGCACAATAATGTGCACATAAGTGTTACATAAAACAACATGAAACAATGTCAACAACAGAAAAAAGTCATCACCATTGCATAAGTGAGGTGAAAAAATGAAAGAATAACCACTAATGGGATATATTCACCATGGAAAACAAGGGAGAGAGAAAGAGAACATCTCCAACACAATGATCAACTACAACCTATGATCACAGTCTCTCACAACATGACTCTAGAATAGGATGAGGGAATCATCATCCTAAACTTCTCATCTAAACTAACTTAACCAACCAACACATGGAAAAACCATTAATAAATAATGTCAAAGTAGGAGATACAAACTCTCCACTAACTAGAATAATGATGGTCACTTCCAGAAAAACCACACACTTTTCAAGATGTCCTATCACAATGTGACATCAAAAACTAACAATAGCAAATATGAAGGGTTAAAAATTTTCCAAGACTTCACAAGACAAGGTGTACAATCTCCCTAACCCTAAGTTTTTTAAATAGCTAACTTTAGAAGAGTGCACATAAAATTATGCAAGAGAACTAGCAAGTCCTTAAAAAATAATCTTAATGAAAGGTTAAAAGCACAAATAGACCCCTAGGACCATGATGAAAAACTTTCATTTATATGGTTTACCCATTCGAGGTTTGAAATTGAAAGGAACTAACAAGAAAAAAAGAGAGAAAACTTGACTAGGTTTCTGAAGACCTGGTTGACTAAAATGATCACCACAAACAAACAAAAAGGGATAAAATTTATCTGAAAAGGGCATATGACTAGAAAATCCTTGAATAACCTTGGTTAAGAGGTTTTTGTATTAAGGAAATTTTATGGGAACGAGTCCACCCCTGTACAGTACCAGGTGGTGGAACCCTGAAAAGTTTTCTTATTCCACTAGTTTGAAAATGCATCTTCCTTGGTCTTCTCTCGATCTGTTAAGGGTTAGGGTTTCAGGTTTTATATGAGAAGTGGTTTACTTTGACGATTTTCTCCTTTTTCTAAACCCTTTTCCTTTTGGTCTATTCCTTTTTTGACCTCTTATGGTCAGTTTCTGGTAATGTTAAAAACAACTTGAGCCATTGAAGTCCATGAAGTAACCAGCCCCTCGTGCCTGGGTCCGAGAAATCTATTTATTATATAAACTGATTGATCAACCTTGTTTGGCCTTTACAGATCCTTTGAATAAAATGGTTTTAAGTTGTTTGAGGCCTTATCACACATTGTCATAGGTGGTCCCCTTTCCAAAATAACTTGTGAGCATGTGCCAAATTGTTTCACTTAAGTTCTCATTCATTTCCTTTGCCCATCGCTCATCATAGATAACTTTAAGAATGCTTGAATTACATTAGTGATGTGTGATGAGCAATGTTTTCTTTGTGTCCTGCATCATGGATAGGTTATGGATCTTGAGTCATGAATTGGTGATGAGTTATAACCCTTTGTTCTCTTTGAATTTTCTTCTATTGCTCATCGTAGATTGGTTGTAAACTTTGAGTTCCAAAGTAGCAATGAGTGATGCATTCTATGTTCCAATATTCTATCATGGATTTAAATTACTCTTGTGAGTGATGTTTCCTATGCCTTTGATTTTGAAGAAGGTACACATGGCTTGATCTTGTTCCATCACTCCTTCTCTCCCATCATTGATGTGATCTAGAGGTTGAGGTGTGAATTAAAGATGCGTGATGGGAGATGAACATAATCAAAGGAGGGCCTTGATACAAAGGCCGAGATCTCATCACATAGGTGCTCACATCACTGATAGGAATTGTTGAGGAAGAAATATATTAACGTTGAGCAATGGCCTCCAAACAAGAGATGACTAAGGTAAATAAGCTTGACGACATGGCAACATCTTGAGAAAATAATTTAAAGAAAAGGAGAAACTAGCGAGGTGAAAGGAGAGCCACTGATATGGTTTTGAAAAAAGATGATCAATGGCCAGTTTTTAAACATGAATGGATAAATATCAGTTCACTTTCACTCACGCGAGATTTCTATCAACCATTAATGGTGTACACTCCATTTTTATGGCCATAAAGAAGGTAGTTGGCTCATTTTCCTTGCATTTGAAATTTCTCAGGAGCAGAGAAGATAATCAAAGTCCAAGGAAATAGTGTGGAGTGATCCAATAAACAATTGCAGAGGCATTAGCATCGAATTTTCACCGAGGTAAGAAAATTATAATATCTCATCCTGCCAATTGCATTGAATTATGCTAGTCTGGAAATTAGTAAGGAGTTTGAACTTGATAAATGTACTTAGGGTTTACTCATTGTGTGTTTTCAATTGGGTTAGTAGGGATTGCATAAGGTCTGGGAGGGTTTTGTTCTGTAAATTGTTTCCTAAGAATTAAAACCTGATAGGCCTTTCTATTAAATGAAAATTTTAAACACAAGCCTTGCCACATTGTAAAATGAGCGAACTAGAACCTAGTGAGTCTACAATTAGGTCTGAGAGAAAATCCAATCAAAAAATAGTTAAGAAGTCCAAAACTAAAGATGTCACATTTGCACCTAAGCTAGAGGTTCCAAAAGCACCTACAAATCCCAAAGCTGAGAAGAGATCCCGTGAAAAATTCATGGAAGGTACATATGAGGATGTGAAAGAGGGAGGGTCATATATTGGAAAGAGGCCCACAGGGTAGGTTTTTGTAACAAGTAGGTTGGTTGACCTTGCTGGTGTGGAATTGGAGAACTAGCTCAACCATAGAATGGATGGGAATTGTTTCTATATGCCTTTAACAGAAGGCATAGCCAGACGACCGTCTAGACATTTGTGGGGTTTAAACCTTGGGAAGCTAGTTGTACCCAATTTATTTGTGGAAGTTGATGTAATGAAGGCACTAGGAAAACATTTTGATCCTATGGAAAGGAAGATAAAAAGTCAGAATGGCACTCTAATCCTTGAAGTAACAAGGGATAACATTGTAGAGGTATTCAAGTTGAACCCTTACTATATAGTCGACATTGGGTGTGTAAAATCAAATCGTGAATATGAGAAAAATAGGTATTCTTTTAGGAATAGTTTGATCGTAAGGAACAAAAAAGTGGTAAGGGATTTGGTCCCACATAATTGGAGCCCTTCGAGTGTGAAGATTTTGTTAATTACTTCAAGAAATCCTACTATTGTCTGAATAAAGTCTTAGGTTCAAATTTTGTTGTCAAGAATAGCTACAGACATGTTGGTTATGATAGTTGATATAAAAAATTGGAACCCTATTAGGGGATTTGACTATGTTGCTTATCTTGTAGAGGAAATGCATAAGGGGTTCATTGCTTTGAAGAAAGGAACTATCCCATTGGTCTTCTATCATTACTCTTTATTAATGCACGTGCTCTTGTATACTAGACAAGACAAGTGGAAGGTGATAAATCTTAGGTAGCTAGATAATGAGAACAACCTTTTTCCTTGAACCGTAGATTTTTGGGTAGGGCTTATAGACTACTCTTGCACTCTTAGGGTATTTCCCCTAAAAGGAGAGAGATAAACCCTACTCAAAGGAATCTACACTAGGTTCACTCAAATTATGCAATGTGTGATGTTATTTGAACTAAATGGAATTATCTAAGTGTAGTTATATGAACTAATTGACTAATTATGTATGCAAAACCTAAGAATTATGCAATGTTGGAAAACACAGTGTGATATGCAAACATGAACTAAGAATGAATAAATGCAAAACAAAAAAGAAAAGGCATGAATCAGAGTGCACTTGTGTAGAGAATGGAGAATCTGGAATCTTATAAATGTTGTCTGAGATCACAAAAAATCACTAGTGGGACTCATTCGCCACTAATGGTGAATTAGTCCCGCTTCTAATGAAAACTCTTGGAAACTGGTTTATGAGTGTCGGGATCCAAAATCTAAAAAAATCTAGATTTCCATCCTTAAGGTGGGACTCATTCACCACTGATGGTGAATTATTCCTCTCCCAAAATTTTAAGAAATCAAGGGACAATTTTGTAGCACTAGATCTAAGGTTGTTTGCTTGTTAGGTTGTTGAAGTCAAATCTATAGAAAATAGACATAATGTCTTCTCCAAGATTGAAATAGGATGTAGTTGACTTGAAACACTTTTTGACTTCTTGTCCATTTTTCAACACCTAAATGCTTTTCAAATCTACATACACAATTCTACAAACACACATGCAAAAAGGGAAAAATGGTTAAGGGTTAGGCTATAGGGATCTTGGTCAAATCCCACTTTGGTAATCAAAACCTTAATGAAATAATGAAATGAAGGTGAATGATAAACAAATGACATGCAAATTCTATCAACTTACCAAACCCTTGTTGAAGAAAATCTGAAGATATGTCAATGGATGCTCCAAAATGCTTGATTAATGCTTGATTATAGGATGCAAAGTGCTCAAATGCTAATTGAATGCTTGAATGAGTTAGGAGATTGTAGGAGATGTAAAATGAGAAGAAAAACACTTATTTATACACTCTTATGACTTAGTAACCCATGATACCTCATCACAGGCCGACATAAGGTGATTTTAAATAAAAACCCAAAAGAAAATTTGAAATATTTTGAATTTTGAGCCAAGAGGGACTCATTTGCCACCCATGGCAAATGGGTCCCACCTTAGGCTTGTAAGTGGGTATCGGGAATTATCTAGCATTTAATGTTTTTTGTCAGGTTTACATTAAAAAAAACACTTAATTAAGCCTTATAAGATCATAAAGGGGTCAAATAAAGCACAAGAAAGGTGTACATAGTGAAATTATGCCTAGAAAAGTGTGAAATCTTGTTACAAGACTTTACAACACTTCAAAATAGGACTTGATAAGTGATGAAAAGGTGATTTTTAGGTGAATTGTAATGAATAGAGTCTAGAAAAGTGTAGAAATGTTTTACAACACTTCACAACACCTTCACAAGACATCATAATTTGAATTTAAAGGACATAAATGTGCATGTTCAAGCCATATTACATCAATAATCAAAGAAAAATAGACCAAACATCATGAAGAAAGGCCTAAAAGACCTTGAAAATGACAAGGGGCCATTTTTCTATGGCACATTCCTATCCAAATGTGGACACATATTTGGGATCAAAATTGTCCCAAATCACACTATTTGATGTTTAGCAATGTCATAAGATATGGTTCTTGGAAAGTTTGGGTGTTCCACCCATTTATAGATTGTTAAAAGTTATCAAGAATATTATGCACCCTAAAGATGTGGAAGGGTCACTGGAGAATCATAATTGGGATGATTGGTTCCTGGACTTAGAGTATACATTAATTGGGGCCTATGAAGCTAGGGTGGCACCTCATTATTTACCTTTGTACATTTTAATAGATTGGCATTTATGGAGCTAATGTGGCAAGCTTGATTTTATGGACCAAGAGTTGTTCAGAAATCCTAGGAAGGGTTCTATAATTATGCCACAATGTGCTTTTGACTACTTCAAGGCTACTACTAAGGAGATATATGAGAAGTTTGGATTAATGGTAAATAGCCTTAGGATGCCTATTGATGAGGTTAGGAGCTTTGACCCAGAGGGCTTTGCGAATGAAAAGAGGAGCAAAGGTGTGTTTGTTTTTTCTCATGTTTTTATGTATTTTGATGATCTGCTTAGAAATTTGATGAGTGATGGAGCAGTCAACCAAAGAAAGAAGTATTGGACTGCTATTTATGCTATGGAGGAAGAGATCATAAAAATAAATTCTTTTATCTAAGCCTATATGATGAAATTGAGAACCCACTAAAGAGGGCTATGCAAAAGATAAGTGATTACCAAGCTGGAGAGTTTAGAGTAGAACTCAGGGAAGCTACTAAAAGAGCACAAGTTCTCCTAGAGCAACAACCTCAAGCTATGGAGGTCCCTAAGAAACTTGCTTGATTCAAGGAGGAGGTGTTGAGGTAATTGGGGAGGAGAAAATGGAGGAACATATGCCTAATGATGAAGAAGTGGAAAGGAGATCTCGTTCTCCAAAAATAAATGATGTTCTTGATTTAGAAACTCCTGAAGATAGAATTTTCAAATGGGAGTATGATTAGAAGGCCGATGATGAATATAGGATCAAGGCCTGTGATGAATTCAATGCAGATGATACCTTTGTACAAACAAAGTAGTTCAAAGAATTCATTATTCATCTAAGGAGTAAAGATATAAAAGAAAGAATTGTGAAAGCTAAGGCTGGTGTGGACCCCTCTCAGCAGGAGGAGGTAGAGAGAGTAGAGGAAGAGAAAATTGTGGCTAAGATAGCAACCATCACTCTTGATGAAGCCATGAAAATTGTTGCTAAGAGTGGAGTCATATTGCTTCTAGGATGTACCCTCACTTCAGCCATTGCACTTGATGATATCAAGAAAGACCCACAAGCCTCTATATTTGAGGAACACTTTGATAACCAGGTGTTTGGATCTAGCTATAGTCCTAAATTACATAGTCTTGCAATTTGGTCCATGGCACCCAACACTGGAAAATATGAGATTTTCTGGCCTATAGAAGAGGTGATTGGTGCAATGGTGGTAAAGAGATTTGTGGATATAACTCCTATTTAGGGAAAAAAACTAGTTGTGCATGTTGCAATGCCTAGTGTCAATATTGCCCAAATCTCCCAACAAAAGTATGATGCACTATTAAAGGATTACAATAAAGTTTTAAATGAATGTAATAAGTTGAGAGCCATAGCTCAGGAAGCCCGGTCTATAACTGTAGTCTCTTCACTATCCTCTTCTTCTAATTTTTCTACACAAGATAGAGATACTCTATCTCTAAGGATTCATGATTTGAGTAATTAACTCAAAGTAGAGAAGGAGAATGTTAAGTAGAAAAAATTGGCGATAGTAAAAGTGGCTAATGATATCTTTGAGGATGTATTGAAACATAGAGTGACCAAGTTGGTCAATAGAGCTAATGATGTGTGGGCTGCATACAAGAACATTCATGAGGCCAACATTGAATATTTGCAACATCAAAAAGCTTTTCAAACTGAGTGGAGCAAGTGGAGCACTAAGGTAGGAACACTGAAGGAGATGATGTCCAAAATGTAGGAGGATCCTAAAGCTCCTACTCATATTCTTGAAATATTGCAAGCCATTGATTTGATTAATGAAATAACAACTTTCTATGGAAAGTTAATAATGCAAATCTAAAAAAAATGAGAATGTTCAAGGAAATGGAAGGGCACAATATGCCTAAGATATTAGATGATAAGGGTGAGTTGATGGAGTTTTCTAAATGGAAGCATGAGTTGGGAGAGTGGCTACCACAAACTAAGATGATATTAACTGTAGTTGATTACTCCATGTTGAAGCCCCACATTGACAACATGACTAGAGTTAAAAAAAAGGATGGACACTTTCATCAAAGAGGCTAGGGAATTAATTGATAAAATACATGATCAACACATTGCAAAAGTGCAGAACCTTCTAGACATGAAATGGCCAACTGAGGATCAATACAACACATGGGCTGAGACATTTACTGAATGAGCCCGTGTATAAATGGTGATGAAAAACATGGTGAATATGAGATGAGAGAGAAACAATGCATAACTTGGAAATAGTACAAATTAGGATTTTGCTAAAGTATTGAAAAATATTGTTCTCTCCCCAACATGAAGATTGGTGGCACAAATGTTGACTTGGATGGGTCATTTTTCTCTCTTTTTATTGCTTTTCATGCTTTGGTGTTTTAGTGACTGGATGCACATGTGGATAACTTTTTTGTCTCATGAAGAAGATATTTTGATGTTGTAGCAATGAATGAATGATGCCTTTTAGAAGGTAGGCATATCTTCTTTAGAAAATAAAAATAAGTTGTCTTATTTTCTTTCCCCCCACTTTCAAACATGCAAATATAACTGTTTGGGGAATTTTGAAATTGAAATGAAATGCATGTAAAATGTAAAATTTGACTTTAATTATAATTTGGCCTACTGATTCTTGCTCCCATGTTTCTATAAATGAGAATTCAAGGCCAATTACATGTGTCTTTTGATGGTTGAGTATTCGAACTCATGTAAAGATAAATTTTGTTAATTCAAGCATAGAGAGATAGGATAGTTATGAGTCATAGGTGAAAATTTGGTTTGTAATATGCATAATCATTTTACAATAGCAATGACATATAATGAAAATTGTAAATTCTAGAACAGTTTCTCTCCCATGTATTTGTTGCACAAATTATAAATAAAATGATCAATGGTATTTTATTTGTCTTCACTCTCTTCGGTTGAATGTGTAATTTCATTTATGTCTTAGTTCAAAGAACTGATTAAATGCTTAAGTTAAATTATAGATCTATGTGATGGAGTATTAGAATTGCCAAGTAGTTTCCATTTTGGTTATCTTGAGTTATTATATTGTAAAGCAATATAACAATAGTCTTTAAATGCAAAGTTTAATTGTTGATTGTATTAAAATTTGTTGCAAATATGAGTCTATCATCTAATGATAAGGCACTATTCTATTGATTTGGTTATCTTTGAAGTTGATTGAATCAATCTTTCCTATCAGAGAACAAATTCATATTGAAAACCACTTACATATCATAAACTGTTGCAAAGTTGTATGAGATTTACCCATTCCTGGTGTCTAGATAATAAATTGGTAAATGATTTTCCAAATTCTTCAAGAATTATGTCTATTTGCAATTGAAAGGAATGCATCTATTTGTTTCAATGTTCATGATAAAATGGCACATGAGTATCATATAAACATTTTCAAGATCACCCTCTTGGGTTTCATAGAGTCCAAAGTGTAGAAGTAAAGGCTTAGCAATCTTGTACTTGTTCGTTGACTAATCCTGACCACTTGTTGATCATTGACTTATGGAAAATTCATAGGCATCTAGTGAGATTAAATTTGGTTCTTAAAAAATAACCAACAGATTAGTGAATCTGCTGGGGAAATTGCTAGTCCAACATCTCTAGGTTAGATCTAGTATAGTTAGAGTTAAGTATTTTAGTGTTCTTCACTTATTGGTGAGAAATTTGTTGAGATTTTCATCATAAGTCAAGTCCAGTTTTATGCATCAAATTCTGGCTCATTCCTCCCTCTTGTGTTGGGTTATGTTCAAAGTCTTCTTTGAGATTGCAAGTGCAGCTCCAAAGTGTGATAGATTTCTATTTTCCAGTATCATGGGTGGTGACTCTGAATTCTCTTGTGCTAGTGCGAGAATAAATTTCCAAAGAGAAAGTGAGATAATTCTGAAGCACAATTTGACACCATGAGGAAGACCAAAAGTTACACAAACAAGCATCTTGAACAAAAGATGGATTTTGAGCATTCAAAGGACAAGCAACCAACCTAGAAAAAGAAAAATGTTTAATCAAGTAAGTCTACCAAACTTCTCGTTGATGCATGTCCTACTTTTAATATCGAGGTAAATAGTGCAAATGTTCATGAAGAGGCACATAAAGCTGAGGTGTCAAATGTAAATGAAGTAAGTTTTCCCATTGAAGAAGTCCTTGACAATGAACTTGACGTGTCAAGAGAAGAAGATAGGTGGGAATTCTGGGTAACGAATAAGAAATTTTCAAATCCTTCAACACTTGGAGTTGGATTTTTCTTTAATGGTGGTAATTTTAAGCCAAAAGGTGAATCACCTAATGTAGAATTGTACCATTCCCTTGAGGGAGAACCAACTAATCTTACCTTCTATACTCCTGAGCTGAGTGAGGCTAGAGATGTTTTAGAAGATGAAGAGGATATAGATAAAGACATGCAAACCTTAGCGGAGGAATAACTTAGGCTTGAGGAAGAAGAAGAATGGAGACTCAGGGAATTGAAGGAGAAACAAGCAAAGGAGTTGGAGGAAAAGGAGGATATAATTAAAGCTAAGATGCTTGAAAGAGATGCTCAGAAGCAAAGAATTGAGAAGATGAAAGAAGTTGCAAAGCATAAGGTACTTTATGAAAATGCTTCTAGATTTGCTTCTAAGATAAATATTGATCAACCTAAGGTAACCATCCCAATGGGAACCTCTATTGCAAATACTTATACCACATCTATTGTAGCTGATAAGCTGTCGTTAAGTCCCATTACTTTAGAAAATAAAATTCAATATGTCAACCAGGTAGTGTTCAAGGCAAATTGCAATAGAAGAAGACTTGACTATCTCCCTTATATTTTTTTAACTTTTTAGAGTAGCTAATGTTAATTTTAACCTAAGTCCATCTAACTATTAAGTTGTAATGCAATTTATCCTAAAGAAAGCTAGAAATATTTAAACTAAAAAGCATAAGAAAACTAACTTAGAAAGCAAGATAACTAAATTAGAAAGTACATAAATGAATAAATTAAAGAGATGGTAAACTACGAAAGCAAAAAAACTTGTAAACAATCCATGAAACATTTTTTTTAACAATAAAAATTCTAATAGTTAACAACAAGAAACTACGGAAGTGAAAGACAACAAGTACTTTAGAACTTTAGACACAACAATGAAAAATTCAATAATTCCCTTCAAAATAACTGTTCATGCAGTAAAATTAACATAAAAGAAAGTACTTCATATTTAAGCTATCTTCCCTCGAGTGGCCAACTCACGGGTTATTACGTTTGTTCTCAAATCACATACACAACTGATTCAAAAATTCTTCTACAAAACATAATTTTCATCCCTAACTCACAACTTAGAAGTTTTTACATAATAATCTCTTTATTCATAAACTCATAAAACAATTTGACAGCATAACATTACTATTTCGTGCATTATATTTTGCTTATGGAGATTACATCTTTTATAAAAAACTTCTAACTAAATCCTATATTTCAGATGGTACATATAACCATTGAAAAAGTCTATAACATATTTACGAACAACTTTTATGTCTTTAAAACCCATTGCATAAGTATTAAAGAGGCTCAAGTTGAGCCATAAAGTTTTTGACTTAAAAACATAATAGAAATTGAGAAAGCAACTATATCTTTGGTCCATCATCCTAAAGTTCTAGAGCATATTTCTAGCACACACCTTCAACCTGTTTTGGAGCACGTACTAACTGAATGCTTCTATCTTCAACTCGATGACCAATTATTATCCTAAAAAATACTTCAAACAACCCATAAAATTTGTATTAGCAAAATACTTCAATAAATCATAAGAAATAAAGTTTGTACAATTTCTTCTTAAAAGACAATCAATTATTTCTCCTAAAGTTTAATTAATTGGTAGATGATAGGAATTTTGCATATATAGAATAGGCCTTTATTATGTTATTATGATGAGGTTATTTTTACCTCATTAGTAGTCACTAAAGCCTCAAATCCATTTATTGTTGTTAAGCAATCACAACCTATAGACCATGGGAAGAAGCCCATTGACCAACATAAGAAAACTATCTTTAATACCTTTAATACCAACATCAATACAAGTACAAATACATCATCCACCAATACATCCACCCAAGATGTTAAGATTAATCCTACTCTATCAAATGTGCCTCCTAACCCTAAGATATTGAGGTTGTAGCTGGAGAATGAAAAGTTGCAAGAAGAATTGAAGAAAGTTGAAATTGAAGCTGAAAATGTAGAAATAGCAAGAAAAAATTCTTTCTTTAAGATCTCTATACCTGATCAAGTAGCTTCTAGCTCTAGACATACTGAAAATGATTCACAAAAGAACAAGTTTGAGGGACACACTACTAGTGGAGGTAGTGACGGAAATCAGGGTGGTGGGGGTGGAGGAAATGATAAAAAATAAGAATTCTTATTCTGTAGATGGTGATGGAAAGAAGAAAGGAGGTGGTAGTAATGGTGGAGATGGAAAAGGTAAGGATAAGAGTCAATCTAATGACCTAAAGGATGATGAGACTATAAATTCTCATAGAGACCGAGCTACTAGAAGGCCAATGCAAGTGGAAATATATCAACAGTTGTGATTTACTGGGATTCTTGGTTATCCTAATCCATCCCCTAAAGACTTCAGGCCAGCCTTGGTCAGATTCTCTAGTAACAATGCCTTGAGTGGTGAGGACAGCCTCAAAAAATTTCTAATTTCATGGATGATTTTGAAGTAGAATCTGATGATGTGATGATGAAGCTATTCATGCAGTCACTCACTGAAGATGCTAGAGAATGGTATAGAAGTTTTCTTGCTAAGAGTATTGGTTTTTGGGAGGAAATCAAGAGGTTGTTCAAAGAGAAGTATGGGGATAAAACTGATTGAAGGTTTCTTTTAAATCAATTGAATAATATTGCTAAAGGCTCTAATGAGGCTGTAGCTTATTTTAATGTGAGGTTTCAAAGGGAAATGAAAATGCTACCTCCCCATTGACAATTAAATGATAGTGTATGCCTAGTGAATTATTACAATACCATTGATACAAAAATGAGCTATCACTTACTAGATAAGAATCCCCAAACATTGAGAGAGGCTTATAAGATGTCCATCCATATTGATAGCATCAGTAGAGAAACTGGCAAGGTTGGGAGAAGGGATGATGTAAAAATCCTCAAAAACCCAAAGAGAGAGGATAAGAACTCTAGTGCTAAGGGAGGTTCACTTGAGGACAAGATTGGAAATCTTACAAAAACTATGAAGGATATTAGTTACACACTTGCTGAGCAAGAAAAAGGTATGTCAAATGATAAGTCCAACTATCACAAGAATTAAAGACCTGCTCAGCAGCAAGATCATCCAGATAACCCAAATTGGAATAATGGCAAGCCCCTTCCTAACAATAAGAAGAATTCTCAAAACAAGGTTCCCCTGGATCCTTTGTAAAAAACCTCAGAAATTTTTTCTAATAAGACCCCTTGGTGTATGTTTTTTCAAATTCCACATTCTCCTCATCAATGTGTAGTTGCAAAGTTAGTTGAAGTTGAAGAAGGTGTACCTAAAGACTATGACAAGTCTAGTGAGGATGATGTTGACATTAATATTTTTGTGGATTGTTTTGATTTTTTTGATAATGAATGCTCATCTGATATGGAGTCTCATGAACTTGTTGACAGCCATAGGCATATAGCTAGTACATATCACTAAAAAGTTCTCTCTAATGAAGATGATGATAATGATAATGAAGTGTACACATTGGAAGCAACTAAAGATAATGTGTCCTTGAGGAGACCTTTGAATGAAGAAATTTCAAGATATATAATGGCCTTGGCTGCACAAGCTAGAGGTTCATATAATTTGAGGAACAAAATAGTGGGTGGTGACCAAGGTAGCCTTTTTGGTCTATTTATCAAAGAAAGGAACATGAAAGGAAAAGAGATAAAATATAATAGCAAAGGGGAAGGACTTAAAGCCTAAGAAAGTAAGGGAGACAAATTTTGGGCTAAGAAAGTGGATAAACCAAAAACAAATGGAGAGCCTAAGTCTCCTACTATAAAGAAAAAAAAAATTGAATTTTGAATCTGCAAAGAAGGATTCTGAACCAAAAGCTGAAACAAAAAAGGACCAAAAAAAGGAGCAATATGGAGCAAGGTATGATCCTAGTTGATTTTCCTAAATATACTCTTGTTGATATGTTTCAGTTGCTTAGTAAAGTAAAAGTTTATGTTCCCTTACTTGAGATGATGAGAATTGACGAGAACAAACAAAAGGTAGTAGCCCTTATCAATGGCGCTACTACAACATGTAATGAATTAGTGGTGTCCATTCCATCCAGAGTGAGTGAAAAGGAAAAGAAAGAGAAAGAAGTAGAGGGAGTAATCACTGAGATCCCTCATATTTTTTTAGGAAATTTAGTGACTACCTGTCCTAGAAAGATAGAACCATTTTTTCTCACACTGATTGTTGAGATATTTTTTTTGAAAAATTGTACCATTAATTATAAAGCATCCAAAAATGTAATGCTAGCCAAGATTATGAAGGTATTGGGACTAAAATTTGATAGCTCACCCATGGAAAATGCTATGCTATGGACTCAAGGGAAATCCTTGTGACTAGTGCAATAAATGAGCTACCTTATAGATTAGTTGCATATCCAGAGAAAGAATTCAAGATGAGTGTAGTGGAGGTAGATATCCCACCCAAATATGGAATGTTGCTATCTAGGAAGTGGAGTGCTTCCATGGGGGGTATCATGTGGTGTTAGCCCGGTGGTTGTTTTCCAAGTAGTGTAGTAGGCATATACTGCTTCAAGAAGTCTTTAGGCCTAGTCTTTCTTATGTATCACAATGGTCTTCATGAGAATGTTCTCCAATTCTCTATTAGTCACTTCCACTTGTCCATTGGCCTGTGGGTGATATGGAGAGGACTTTCGATGCTTGATCTCGTATTCTTTGACTAATGCGGCAATCAACTCATAAGTGAATTGTGCTCCCTAGTCTATGGTAATCTCCCTAGGCACACCAAACCTGGTAAAAATCTCATAATAGAAGAAGTTAGCAACCTTAGTATCCCTAGCATGTTTTAAGGCTACTACCTCTACCCATTTAGTGACATAATCTATACAAACCAAAATATATTCCTTATTCTGAGAAGGAGGACTAATGGGTCCTACAAAATCTAACCCCCACTTTTCAAATGGTTCTATAGATAATTGAGGGTGTAAAGGAATTTCATCAAATCGGGTAAGTCCTCACATACATTGACATTTATCACAATGTTGAACATAATGCTTACTGTCCTTGTGGAGTGTGGGCCAGTAATAGCCAGCGGTTAAGATCTTCTGAGTGGTCCTATGGGCAGCAAAATTTCCTCCACACGGTTCTATATGGCATGCTCGTAGAATTTCGAAGACATCTTCTTTTGGCACACATCAACGTATGATATTGTCAAGGCCTCAGTGGAAGAGCATCCCATTAATCCACGTGTAATCACCACTATGTCCCACTAGCTTTCGACATTCCCTTGGAGAGAAATGAGGTGGACACCTACATGTAACCAAGTAGTTTGCCATGTCAATGTATCATGGACTCTTTGCTGATATAGCAAAAAGATATTCATCTGGAAAGGCATCATCAACTGGAGTTGGTTCTTCTTCATGTTGTAGTCTAGAGAGAAAATTGGCCACCACATTCTCTCACCCTGGTTTATTGAGGATAGTACTATCAAACTCTTGCAAAAGAAGCAACCGCCGAATCACTCATCCTGTAACATGTTTTTTCATTAAAAATCTAATAGTAGAATGATCCGCACAAAAATTTTATATCCAATGATATAGTGGAAAAATCTATTTATTGCATAAACTACAACCAAAAACTCTTTTTCAGTGATAGTATAATTTACCTTTGCACCAATAAAATTCTTACTGATATAATAAATAGCATAAAAGTGGGTGTCTTCCTTCTGTCCAAGGAAAACTCTAATAGAAGTATCTGATGCATCGATATGTATATGAAACGGCAGTTCCCAATTGGGTCCTTGTAGCACAGGTGTTGTGATGAGCTTACCTTTGATCTCGTTGAAGGCTTGCTGACATTCTGTTGTGCATGAGAAATCTGCATCCTTTCCTAATAACACAAACAACAGTGAGGCAATATTGCTGAAATTTTGAATAAACTTGTGATAATAACCAGCATGTCCTAGAAAACTACGCAAATCTTTTGGACAAGTAGGCATAGGCAAGTATTGAATAATCTTGATTTTTTTTGGATCTACCTCAATTCCTTTTTTAGAAATATAATGACCCAATACAATACCTTCATTCATTAAGATGTGACATTTTTCATGACTTAAGGAAAGATTAGTATCAATACATCATTTAAGTACTTTCTCAAGATTTTCCTTAGCTTCGTGATATGTGTTACCATAAACAGTAAAATCATCCATAGACACTTCTACGCAATCATGAATTAAATCAGCAAAAATTCTTAGAACAACTCATTGGAAAGTAGCAGGTGCATTACACAGTATGAAAGGTAAGACATTGTAGGAAAATGTTCCCAATGGGTAGGTAAAATTAGTTTTTCTTGGTCTTCGTGGGCAATGCGGATTTGGCGATATCCATTGAACTCGTCAAGAAAGGAGAACTTTTTCCCAGCTAAGGTGTCTAAGACTTGGTCAATGAAAAGAAGTGGGAAGTGATCTTTCTTAGGGGCCTTGTTAAGGGCCCTATAATCAACACATATTCACCACTTCCCATTCTTCTTAGGTACTACTACAAGTGGGGACACCCATTGGCTATCTAATATAGGGTAAATAAATCCTACATTGAGCAACTTATGAAGTTCTTCCTTAACTATTTCTTGTAAGGCTGAGTTTAACCTTCTCTGGGGTTGTCACACATGTCTACTCCCTGCCTCTATATAAATATGGTGTGTACAAGTAGCGGGATGAATACTTCTCATATCTTGATAAACCCAAACAAAATCTTCTTTATGGGCAGACAACATCTCAATGAGTTCTTTCAATTGGTAGGCATCTAATCCAAGATTGATGTTAAGCATTTTACCAGGTAAGATTTCAGTAGCTTGGGATTTTACAGGGGTATCTACAACAAGTAGTTGTGAATTAGACAAGGATGGATCAACATTCTCAGACATAAAAAATGAACAGTATATACAATCATGTGGTAATAATTGATGCAAAGTAATAAAATGTTGAACAGACTGTGAACTACCTACTAATGGAAAATTTCCAAATGAATAGTTATCACTTATGTCCATAGGAAAGATCATTATCTCAAGATCACTATAAACTAAATAATGATTCTGCAATAAATGATTAATAATAGTGTCTTCTAAAACCTCTTCAAATTCCCTACTTTGATCTATTGTCAAAATAGGTAGAGATTCTTCTACGTCTCTATTGATCCAGCAAGGATTCTCTATTTCCAATAATGATTGCACTAGAGGGTATAGTGTTAACTGATTTGTTTGCTCCCCATTTGAGATCACCATATTTCTAGACCTGCAATCAATGAAGGTATTAGCAGCAACTAACCAAGGTCTTCCTAAAATTAGGGGGTATCCCCCCAACTTAATCTTTGGTTACAAAATCATAAAATCTGTTGGATATTCCCAAGACTCAATAGAAATAATGATGTCTTTGGGGTATGTGTAGGATCATGATGGGCCAACAAGTGGCAATATGATGGGTATGTGGTTGACGACTATTTTTTAACCCAAAATTGATGAAACAAAAAGGGTTTTTAAAGGAGATTTTCAGCTTTCCATCGATATAAATTATGCTTTACTTTGAATTTAATAAGTAATCATTATTCATTTTCTATTCAAATTACGATTAAAGTCCGATTGATAAGTTGATTGAAAAACATCTATAGCTTTCAACGGTATCACATTTTTTGAATCCAAACATGTGTCACATTCTATGCTTTGCATAATAGAGGATTAAAAAACAAAAATTGAATTTCATGAAGTTTTGACCAAGTTAAGGTGGTCAGCATACAAGTTTTTATATCTTTTAAAAATTTGTAATAAAAAATTCATAATTAATTATTTACTTGGAAAAAAATTACAAAAAAATATGCATCACATCGGGGCATGAATCCTCTACTTATATCTAAATTATTATAAAAAAATATTATCATTTTATTATGGGTAGGGTGGTCAGACACTACTTCTTATTTTTCCAGAAATTTAGGTACCACTACATTGAAATTTCAAATTTTCACCAAATAGATTTTTTAAAACAAACCTAGTAGTTTAGAAACTACATTCAATTTTCTATAGATTCTATTCTTACATATTTTTGTAATAATATAGATAACTTATTCAAATTTTTACATCAAGTTGCCTAACTCTGATTTTTTTGAATTTTTTGCCACTTAAGGGCCTATTTTTTCTATGATGATCCTGCACATACCCTTCGATCATACATTTAGGTTTTACGAGGGAACGATGAACCATTTGCAAGACTATTGGAGTAGGTCTTAGTCCTTAAAAGGCCAACCTCTCCTTAGTCCCGTTAGTCATTACATTTATAGCTACTCCTAAATCCACAAGTGTATTTGGAATGGTTACGTCACCGATACGTACCTTAATCATCGAACTACCGGGATTTGCATACTTAGGGACTGAAATCTTTCCCAGCATTAAATCTGCAAGTTGTCCAATGACTTGGACTATCTTGGGGTCCTGCTTCTTCTGTTGCTTCCTCCCACAAAGTTCTTTAACTTCCCTGGTGTACACAAGAATGTCTCGGATAGCCTGCAACAAAGGAATTTTAATGTTAACATTGTGTAATTCATTCATAAAATCAAAATCAGATTGAAATGTTTCCTATTGCTTTGGTTGCTCTTACAACCTATCTAAAAATGGAGGCTTTGGTTGCTCTTCTTCTAGCTCAACTGGATGGTCTTCAAATTTTGTGATGGTTGGTCCTTGAAGGTTCTTCCCTGACCTTAAATTTACACCTTCAATTTCTAATGCATTGACAAGATAAGTCTGAAATCCTGTTACTTCATTATTATAAACTAGTTTAGTCACCTTATTATTTGGATTGGGTTTTGGTTGTGCGGGCATTGGTGTGGCTTTTGGTGGTTGGGTTGAAATAGGAGGTTGATTGGATGGTAAGAGCTATTGGGATGGATTTATTGTTGGAGGTGGTGGATATGAGGGAAATGATTGATATTGTGGATAGGGTGGTGGTGGTGCTCACCATGCTTGCCACAAGTGTGGAACAGGTGGATATTATTGTGACCACTAAGGGTAGTATGGAGGTTGTTGCCCATTTCCATACCATCCAAACTAGTTTGGGAAGGGATTCTATTGAAAAGGATTTTGGGGTATGGCTTGGTAGTCTGGTGGGGGCATTTCTCTTGGTTGCCATTATCTTCTTTGGGCCATAAAGTAAACAGGTTCATTTGTGTATTCTACCTTGGTCATCCCTATAGCAGGAGGTTTTAGAGTAGTGTCCTTACTGGCTTCTTCTAAAGAATATATCTTTTTTCTATGATATGGACATTCCTCACTACTGTGCTTCTTTTGACAATTGGGGCAAAAGATAGCCAAGGCTTTTTCAGCCTCCTCCTGCTTTCTTCGTGTATATAAAGTGTCTATCTGTTTACCCATAGGACTTAACAAATCAGTCTTAAGGTCCTCAAGTAAATTACCTATCTCATGCTTGGTGATACCTATTGAAGCTCCTGCAGAATACAACTTGCTTGGGTAACTCCTTCCTAAGCACTGAGACCTGTAATAGTTCCTACAAATATCACAGATATCATCAAATTCAATTTTAGAAATACTCCCTTTACCTATTAAATTTAATGCCTCCATAACATCATCTCTTATGCCTCTAAGAAACAACATTTTAACGGTATCATCATTTAGCCCTTGTTGATGAGATCATTGAAGGTTGAACATGAAGTGTTCAAGATAGTCTTCCATGAACTCATCTTCATTTGTGTCATACGAAAGAGTTTGTTCTGATTTTCCTTGGTTTTACAGTATTCTAGGTACTTGTCTGAGAACAAATTCCTCATGACATTCCATGTCCTAATGTTCTTGAGGTTCATAAACCAACACAGGGTTGCATCTTTCAATGTGGCTGGGAACAGTTTGAGCTTCTACGCATCACTTTGATAATCATAGCTATTGCACAACACATCAAATTCAAATAGGAACATGTCAGGATCCTCAACAGAAAGGCCATGAAAAATAGGTAAAGTTGAATGAGGAATATTCTTCATAGGGGCATCTCGATCGGGATATATGATAGGAAACTCAAAAGTAACTGGATTATTGTTGGCCACTGCCCTATTAAGATTTTTGTTGATGTTGTTGTTGTTGTTGTTGGTGTTGTTGTTGTTGTTGTTATTGTTGTTGTTGTCATTGGGATCCATAATGTTTAATGCCCAAGGAGTAAAGTAGATTCTAAATGGCTCTTGGGTTTCTTTTGAAAATGGACCAGCTTTTGGCCCGTATGTTTCTTGAAAGATCTTTTCAACCTTTTTTCCCAATATTTCAGAAGAACTTGGATGGGTACCTATAGGCGTCTCAATGGTAGTAGATTCTATGACACACTTCTCAATATCGGGTTCGAGTAACTCTAAGGTTTGTACTTTAGTTTTCAAGCTCCCTTGTTGTGAGCTGCCTCCCTCAACTAATGTTTTTGGATTATTTTCTAATTTTTCTTATTGTATACTTCCTTTGTCCTTTTTAACAAATCTTCCTGTACTATCTCTACTACGATTCATGCACCTAAATGATTCATAATAAGAAAACTAAGGGTAATTACCCAAATGAGGTCGACTATCGCGTAGGCTTTCTCCTTAGCGCAACGCTCCTATCTTAGTTCACTAGGCTAACAGGCCTTTAACACCATTCCCCGACAACGACACCAAAATGATTGGATTAAACTGTAAGCTGAACTTTATCCTTATAATCTATCTTTTGTTTGACAAATAGGTTTGGGCTAATCTTCGGGAATTTTAGAATGGTTTCCTCAGTTTATCCTTCAAGTGTCAATCCGGGGGCATAAGCTTGCGAATAGTGTTGCAGAAATCTACCTAAGGGTTGAAACTAATGAACTAAGGGGGAATGAATGCATCTAAGAATTTAAAACACACTTCTCAATTTGAAATTCAAAAGCACACTTCGTAAATGAAATTATTTCCTACTTCAACTAATCTATCTATTCTTAATCAAGCTTGAATAATACAAACTCTAGATATTATGATATATACTTTTTAGTACAAATATTAACAACAGCCTTTATAATGAAGAAAGAAAGAATTCAATTGCCAAAGATGTATTGAAAGAGTGCAGGCAATAGGAGGTTGGAGTGCAATAGGAAGATGAAGTGTGAGAGGAGGATGGAATACGTCAAATCGATGAAACGTGAATGAAGTGCGATAGGAAGCTTTACAGAATGAAATACAGTATGAAAGGCACAACAGTTAACCTGTAATTGGGACACACTCCTTGCTCCTCAAACCACAGTTACTTTCCACAGAGAATTCATTGCAATTTGAATTAATCACACAGGCTGTAATATTAATAATCCTTAGCTTTGAACATAGATTAAACTAAGTCACAATACTTCTAAAAATATACATTCGACAAAAATGAAATTGCACGACACACAAAAGATCTAAACTAATAAACTACAAAATGATCTCACCAAGCTTTCTGAGAGGGGGCCCTTCCTCTGGTCCATAGGGTGAGCAGATAAAATGAATTACTCTAACTCAATCCACACACAATTTTCATCAAATACTCGTAAACAAGAGATAGAATTGGTCTGCTTATTAGTCGAAATACATTATTACCTCAAATGATTTTAGCACTTAGGAAACATCCCTTCATCTATAGAAACGTATCAAACATCTTTTATTTTCTTGATAATTAAATGGCAAAAAGGGACCTAGGGATAAGGAAATGGAAATGAAATAGAAGGAAAAGGCCATATAAGATTGAGACCCAACAATAAGTATGATCAGTAGAAAAAAAACTCTAAGAAATTCAAAAGAAAAATAGATCTAAAGGATTGTAGCATCACAAAACTTAATCAAGTAGACAAACATGACTATGACCATAAAAACTCAAAGAATTACCTACATCTGAATATCAAGAGATATGTGTAATATGATCCTTGATCAAGGACATGCAACTCAAAAAGTCAATCAAAGGAGGCCTCAAGTTTGATGAACTAGGGAGAGTTGTGAGCAACAAATCACAACAAATGCAATGTTTGAGGATGTTGCCAAGTACGTCTTAACATGGGAGGACATTGAACTTTCATTTTGCTTGGTTAAGATATGAATTTTTTATGTTCTTTCCATTCTCAATTCTCTCATCAATCCCCATATGATCTTCTAGGTTTTCCTCATGCTAATTTTTAAAGTATATAATTCATTAAAGGACTTCTCAGCATTGTATGGCTAAGTGTCCCTGAAATCTAATGATCTAGTGACTTTGACACGCTGGCACTAGCCTCCTTCATATCCATCTCCTCTTGAATCTCCTCAATTCTTTGGTAACTGTCCTTTGGTAAATGCTTGGTTTTAACTGTCACGATCCTCTTTTATTTGTTTAAAGACAAACTTCAAAAATTGTTGTTAAATCAATTCTCATCATTTAAAATCGAGAAAATTCGAACTCAATCCAAGCACTCTGCTGACATTTCTGTCCGATCAGCTCCTGCACACACAACTCAAATTAATAACACTGTAAACCTATTAAATTGAGGCTTGCCCTGTCACATCTAAGTTTGAAATTATAAAAACTATAATCAAAGCCTTTTTAAGATAATTAATAACACCAGCTATAGTATGTCAGTACCTCTGCATTGACTAATTAATTACCTGAAACTATCTTTTTATGATGATCATCAAATTCTTCTTGAAAATGGCGCTTTCTCTTTTAATTAACTGCAAACCAGAACCATGAACGCATGCATAATACACAAGAAATATCAAAGTTTCCAAGTGGGACACTATATAAAAGATCCAGTGACTTGAGACGCTGACACTAACCTTCTTCATACCCATCTCCTCCTATGTAACTTCTCTGTGCTACTGCTATCCTCCTCAATTCTTCACTAATTGTCTTTTGGCAAATGTTTGGTTTTAACTGTCATAATCTAAGGGAGTATAGAAACTGAATCTGGGATAACATTGAGTAACATGATACATTCTCTATTGACGCAATACCTATAAATGAAAAATCTAAAGTGGATTGTCTTGCTACCTCCATTGCCCTATTAATCACCTATCCTTAGGATTCATTGTTCTATTGAAATAATATGGAGGTGGACAGTTTGAATGAACTATTCGAGGAGGCAAGACTTCACAAAATAGCAAGCTTTTTGATCAAGATTCATAAAAGAAGAGGCAACATCGAAAGAAACTTGAAAACATGTTAGTGGTGTTTTCCTAAGTCCCTTAGACCGCTTCATCTCATGGACGCCATTAAAATTTCTTCCTTTCATTTAAGATTAATCCAATCTGCAGAGCAAGTGTTCTAGATAATGATTGATATTAAAAAGTTTTTCATAATTATTAAAAAAAACTTTTCCAAACTATTTTTTTAAAGACAATGATCCATCTGTTAAATCATCTACCTTTGGTGAAAATGTAATAGACCTTAAAGTCCCACAACTTAAAGGGTACAGCATTCTAAAAAGGTTGGTATCATTAGAGGATATCTATTCAATAAACATTATTGATACATAAAGAACAAGATGAAATAAGGGCCTTATAATTCCTCTGAATATGAAAAAGTAAACTTGGGTATATATGAGGACCCAAAAATTGTACCTATTGGAAAGTGTTAATCACCAAAGGATAGGGATAGGCTCATAGCTCTAGTAATCAAGTCCAAGGATGTATTTGTGTGGTGTTATAATGACCTGATGAATTGCATACATATTATGGGTTATAGTACCATATCACTCTTAAGTTAGGGGCAACACCTTTCAGGACAAAGCAAAGGCAATATAATCAAAAAAATTATAGGCATTATCTTGGCTGAAATTGATAGGATCCTCTTTTATTTGTTGAGAGACAAAATTCCAAAAATTGTAACCATTTAAAATCGAGGAAATCTGATTTCAATCCAAGCACCTCCTGACATTTCTGTCTGATCAGCTCCTGCACACATAACTCAAATTAATAATACTGTAAACCTATTAAATCGAGGCTTTCCCTGTCACATCTAAGCTTGAAATTATAAAAACCATGATCAAAGACTTTTAAGATAATTAATAACGCCTTTTTATAATACGTCAGTACCTCTGCATTGGCTAATTAATTACCTGAATTCATCTTTTTATGATGATCATCAATTCTTGTGGAAATATGAATCAGAATCAGAACCATGAATTTATGTTTAACACAGAAGAAATATGTAAGATTCCAAGTGGATCATTATATAAATCACAGGATCGTAATGATATGAAAAGAAGAACGCAGGATCCGATCTGGCTCTTAAATGCAATCTTTCTGTTCAATCAGGCTTATTATACTGACCTCATTATGTTTACCATGAACTTGTCAGAAGATAAAACGATGTGCAAGAATAGTTATTTTCCTTGCAGACATAGGTATTTGGATGTAGCAACAAAAGAAAAACTAGTCCTGTTAACAAGAAGAGATTTGATTAAAACCCAGACATGATTTAGCTATTTCAGGCTTAAGATTAACGATGTCTGTAATTCAAATTTAAAAAGTTCCATAACACCAAATTTCATTACATAGGACCTCAAAATTGTAAAGTACAAAGATTAGAAAAATACTACGATAAAGATTTTTTAGTAAGCTTAAGAATACCATAGAAAGCAACACTTGGGTGATCTCAGATATTTTATGATATATGATGGGATTGGATTAGAATACAATGATTAGTCCCTTAGTGGGGGGTAATTGTTGATAGCTAAAGAATGGACTGACCTTTGAGCAAGGTCTAATCGCTTGTTATTGCTTTGAATTTGAATACATCAAGATATTATTATTTATGGCATGTTTCAATTCATTATGCGTGAATGAATTTATCTTTAATGTTTATTGAGCATTGATTGGATTAGTATGAATTCCAAAGCTCTAACTTTGGAATTATAGTAGTTTTGAATAAAATTTCTCACCTTTAGTTAATATGTCTCTTTTTTCTAGAAAGTAGAAACGACGTCTTGTACTTTGAAAATATGTAAAGTTCTAATGGAGAATTAGTGAATCATTTGATGCTATGTTAAATATGTATCATAATAGATCATTTTCATTATATAAACTATTCAAGTTGGGTTCTAAGGTTCCATTTAGGTTTAAGTATGTGAGAATAATTTTTTTCATATACATTGTTTTATGAGTATATATAAATTCGTTTTATGAGTACATCTTATGTTTATAAAGGGTGTGTGTTTACTATGTGTTTGTTTTTTTATGATCATGGTATCTTAATATAGTTTGATATTTTTCTTATATTATAATCAAGTCTTAGATGAGTTGTCTTGGGTTTGATGTCTTTTGGTCTTCATTAGGTAATGGTGAATAGGGTCTAGGCTACATCAATAAAGGTTTGGTTTAATATTTTTACTTTTATTTCAAAACTCCTTTGGAGTGGTGTTAGAGTTGATTGAAGTGGATTAAGGTATATATCAAGTTAAACCTTTACTATGGATCATTTTAAAACTTAATCAAGATTCTATAACCCCATATTCAATGTACTAAACCATCTCTTTATTATTTAGGAGTTGTCCTTTGATTTTGTAAGAAAAAAATAGGTTCTCTAAGTTTATTACATTGTTTTTTTAGTTATGAATCTCTTAAAGCATTTTTGTATGATGCATTATTTGACTAGATTGTTAGGATGAAATGTATTGACTCCTCAGAGGATTGTGATCTATAGAGTTGCAAGGTGGGTGATGAGCTAATAAAATGATAAGAATCCAATCCTAAGCTTCTACAATATCTAATTATCCTATTGATAATGTTAAATTGAATATTTGATTACCATTGGAGTACCCAAATTAGCCTACAAGTATGAGAAATTGGATACCAATTTTTCATGGACAAATATATCCTACTATCATCTTCTCTACTTTGTCTCTAACACCTAAAAGATCAATTAGCTTGATAATTTTAGCTTTCTCTTCTTGCTATGTACCACACCATATTGACTCTTGTTATGTGACTTTTTCTATAATAGAAGAGATAGATATAAAATAACCTTTTAGAATTGAAAGGAAGATAGAAAAATAAAGGATATTATGTTCCTTTGGTTAAAAGAGATAATATTAAAGAATATTTATAATAAAAAGTCTTTAAAAGGGGAGGACTAAATTTTTATTTAAATAATTATTAAAAAGAAAGTTTTATGAAAGTGTGTGATAGTTTGGAAACCACCCCTTAAAAGGTTATATACAACATTCATGTGATACTTGGAAAGGCAATGTAGATCACTCAAGGAAGAAGAAGATGGTTTAGTGGGATATGGTCACAAGAGAAGAGGACAACAATGTGTGTCCAACTTGGGGTACAATATGTCTTAGGATTGTCCTAGCTAGGGCTTTTTTGCATGCTAAGTAATTGCTCTAGAGTATGTTGTATGCATGCTAAATAATTATTCTAGAGCACGTTGTGTTGTACATGTTGAGTCATATCTTTGGAGCATTTTGTTGGTTCTAAATAAGAATTGGGTCCTCTTAGAGTTTGTCATAGCTATGAGGTTCAAGACCACTAAAATCTTCCTAAGGTGAGAACAACCATTCCAATTTCCTTGATCCAATTAAGTATTAGAAAAAATTGATGTTATTTAATATATTATGAATATTATATATGTAATTTTGATGTTAATCTAATTGAATAATATCTTTTTGTTATTCAATTTACTATGTTAATTATTTAATTTAAAATACTCACCAAATTATCAAGTGTATAGTTTGCATTGGTTATTTTGCATTAGTTATTATCTATAATGATAACACTACATCTTGAAAAATCTTGAAAATTATCGTAAATGTAATACTTAATCTATTAAATGCATTGCTAATACTTAAATGACTATAGGAAAAAGTGGCCTTACAACTCTAGTGATCTTATTGGGAAAATGTCCATAAACTATATGTGTATTATTTCTTTCCTTTCACATACTAGAGTTAGGTGATTCTCTATTATGAAGTCCCATGGCCTATTTTTTAATTATACATAATATTTACTTGTCGATGTTGTTTTCTTTATGGTTGGAATAGTTTTTCTTCTTTCTTATGTGAGGTGGTTGATATGTAGATGCACTATATAGCTGGAAAATGGGTTTTAGTTGCATTGGGACACCTTTGGGTATATCATAATGTAGTATTATATTCTTGTATAGCATTGAATTGGTTGACTCCTTAGTGGGTTGTGACCTAAAATGTTACAAGGTGGGTGATGAGTTATGAAAATTATAGGAATTGAATCCTAAGATTCCATAATATCTAATTATCCTATTTATAATATTAATTGGATATCTTGATTACCATTGGAGTACCCAAATCAATCTAGAACTATGAGAAGTTGGATACCAAATTATCAAAGATAAATGTTTCTTACTATTTGTTGGGAAAATGTGTCTCAACCTTGCAATTATATAAGGTACTATTGATACATAAAGTATTGTTCATACATCTACGATGGGGGGGCTCGGGAGGGTTCCCCCCCATGAGGGCTCTAGGGGGATCATCCCCTTGGTTGGGGGTCTGAGGGAAATGTGCCTCGACGGGGGCTCAAGGGTAGCTCCCCCAAAGGGAAAATTTTATTTATATTTGGACCATTCATCATTAGGTCTTAGATCTGACAGTTGATATTTTATTAGCTTGACTTTCCCTAGAAGGAAACCCTATTTTATGAGGGCATTGTATTACAGTTGTATATTGTGATGTATTTAGAGAGTCTAATAGCGGTCGTGTGCCTCTAGATATTTGGTTGGTGATACTCTTGTGAGAAGCTTACTTTGCAAGTATATTGTAATCTTTGTGATTTTTGAATAATATATTGCCTACAACTTTTGGAGTGTGGGGTTTTTCTTCCGAAAGGGTTTTCCCCACGTAAATCACTATGTTGTGGTATGCATGATATTTATGTTTATTTATGTTTAAATTTTTGTAACTATTAAAGATCTGTAAAATTTTTGCATTATTCTCCTCTCAAGATTAGTGTAGGAAGTTGTTCTGCTACCTTAGCTTCCTTACACTATCATCGTCTCTACTTTGGGTCCAATAAATAAAATATCATTATCTCCTTAAGAACAATTGGCTCAATAATTATAGCTTTATCTTCTTTCTATGCACCACACATATTAACTCTTGTTATGTAACTTTGACTAATATAAGAGCAATTTATGAAATAACCTTTTAGAATTCAAAGCAAGATAGAAAATTAAAGGATATTATATTCCTTTAGTTAAAAAGAGATATTAAGAAATAATAGTTATAAAAACTCTTTTGAAAGGGGTGAACTAATTATTTATTTAAATAATTATTAAAATTAAAATTTTGTGAAATTGTGTGATGGTTTGGTAACCACCGGGCCTTAAAATGTTATGTAAAGGATTAATGTGATACTTAGAAAGTGTGTGGAGATCACTCAAGGAAGAATAAGGTGGTTTAGTGGGATGTGGGTATAGGAGAAGAGACACACAATGTGTGTCCAACTTGGGGTACAATGTATACTTAGGATTGTCTTAGTTAGGGTTTTTTTGCATGCTAAGTAATTACTTAGGAGTGTGTCATTTGAATGTTGAGTAATTATTCTAGATCATGTTGTATTGTGCATGTTGTTGGTTCTAAAAAAAATTGGGTCCTTTTAGAGTGTTTGGACATAGCCATGAGGGCGAAGACCTCTGAAATCTTCCTAGGGTGAGAATGACCATTTCAAGTTCTTTTATATTGAGATAAGTATTAGAAAAAATTGATGTTAAAAGATGTTGGAAATATTATATATGTGATTTTGATGTCAATATAATTGAATAATGTGGTTTCTTAATTCATTACTATGCTAATTATTTAATCTAGAATTCTTGCCAAATTATCAAGTGTATAGTTTACACTGGTTATTTTACATTAGTTGTTCACATCTATATTAATAAAATTCCATCTTGTAAATTATCTTAACTCTAATATTTAATATATTAAATCCATTGCTAATACTAAAATGACTCTAGGAAAAAGTGGCCTCACAAATCTTGCGCTCTTATTAGAAAAATGTCCATAAAATATATGTGTAGTATTCCTTTCCTTCCACACACTAGAGTTAGGTCATTCTCTACTATGAAGTCTCACGGCCTATTTTTTATTAAAAATACTATTCTACTTGTTGATGTAGTGTTCTCTATGGTTTGGATAGTTTTTTTGTTCTTTCTTATGTGAGGTGGTTGGTATGTAGATGAACTATATAGTTGGAAAATGGTTCTTAGTGGGGTTGGGACACCTTTGGGTATGTCATAATGTAGTATTGTATTCTATGTATGCCATTATTTTTTCTTGTGTATGGATTTTCTATGTGGTTTCTAGGTACTTGTATTAATGTGTTGTAGTACGTTGTAAAGTATCAGTTACCTTGCTATGATTTATTGGGGTGTTATTGATTCTTTAAATGTGTGTTGTGGAAGTGGATTATTATTTTTAGGTAGTATCAATAATATATTTGATTGTATATCTATGTGAAATAAAATAAAAATGGACTTAAAGATAATCATAAGACTTTTTTTTACTTCACTCTTTTGGATTATGAATAGAATTTACTTTATGTCATGTATATATTTAAATTCATAATTATGGGATATGGTTATAATTATCCTTAAAAGTAAGATAATAGTATATTCACAAAAGCTACCTTTATCACCATAATGTTGAAGGAATTTAGGTATTGTATCATAAACACTCCATCATTCATCTTCAACAATGTAATAAATCTAACAAAAGTACCAACACTTGACCTCTTAACATTGATAGTTAATTGTTGGAAATCATATTAATCTAGTAAAAGAATACTTGCAAGATAAAAAAAATATTAAAATATAATATGAGTACCAACAATCTACAATAAGAACTTAGAGAATATTCTATTTATTATCTCTAATACATGCTTTCAAACCTATTAACAATCTATTAGTGTCATAGCCATACATTTATGGCTATATCATAATGTCACAACCAATAGTGCTATTAAGAGATCATCACTCATTAACCATGGATAATATTGAACAGCATATCCATACTTTACAACTACTTCACCACCCATTATCCCATCTTAATCATCCTTTATGTAGAAAATGATCGACAAGAAACTTACTCATATTTCTATTCAATGCACTCAAGAGATATTTCTATGGATAGTGCACAAGTTTGACTCTAGATACAATATTCATTAAAAAATTCAATGAAAAATCCAAATGACCCTTAATTTAATTCTCATTCTTAAGATTACATGTCTTGGAGTGACTCCCACATACATTAAATGCATTTTTTCAATTTTGCATACAACTTTCTAAGAGGATTTCCATAGTCTTCAATGACTTTTCCTAAGTAGAAAAAATAATTTTATGTAGCTTGCAAGGATAGGGGGGCCTAGGTAATGAATCAAGGCCTCCAAAATATATATATATATCCACCCCAACATGTTTTTATAGTTGGTTTGGCCCCACAATGCAAGAAATGCAAAATATGTCTATTGGCAATTTGACACTACTCTCAAATGATACATTTTGCAATAATGCATTTGTTGTAGGCATGGCCAAATAGTGTCAAGTTGACCAAAATTGAGATAGGATACTATATAGGGACATTAAATCCACCTATAGGTCTAGATAGAACTTCACTAGGGTCATGAACTCTAAGAAACACTATGTCATAGTTTGGCATTTTTTGCTCTTATGGATCTTAAGAGAATGTGTCAAAATAATATAGCCTAGAAGGATTGAGAGACCCAAGGAAAAAATAAGACCTTCAATAAAATTCACTTATACACCCCAATATTTTGGCACAATTGGTTTAGCCCTATAATGCACAAAATGTAAAACAATCCCATTAGAAAGTTTACATTACTCTCAAATGATATATTTTATGAGAATGCATTCATTGTTGGCATGGTCAAATAGTATCAAGTTCACTAAAAAATATAGGGTAGTATAGAGGGTTCTAACATCCATGTGTAGGTTCATATGTAACATTCATAAGTGTAATAAAATCTAAGAACTACTATGTCATAGTTTGAATTTTTTTCTCTCAAGCCTCTTAAGAGACTACATCAGAATAGCATAGTTGGAAGGATTGAGAGAACCAAGGATGAATGGATTCCACTAGTAGCATTCACCCACCCACCTTGATGTGATTTAATATTTTGTTTAGTCACACAATTCCCAAACCATAAAATATTCCTATTTGGACATAGTTTTGATTACATGGGAAAAACAAGTTTTGAAGGGACTTGAAGCCCTTTACAACAAAAGATACAAAATGTTGCTAAAAAGTACTTCAGGACGACACCAGTAGCATACCAAAATCCAAAAGCACTATAAAAAAGGGTTTTGAATGAAAGATAAGACAATAAGCTAACAACAACACCCAACAACATCAAAACAACAAAACAATAGGAAATAAACCGACACCTAGCAGGAAGCAGACAACATCAAAGAAGAAGAACAAACACTAATTCAAACTGAGCTCAAGGTGTTGGCCACCTCAAGATCTTGGATTTTGTGCTTTTTGATCATGTCCAGTAGCTCCTTCTTAGCATCAAAGGACTTTTTCCATTCAGTTGACCCTCTAATAGCAAGGCCCTTGTCATCATCTTTAGCACCTTTTTTCCTTTTCCTTTAACCGAGTGCTCTTTCTCTATTAACTCAAAAAAATAATCATGATCCTCCTTGAGCTCACTTATCTTTCTAAAAAGGACTTCCAAAGAGTCTGTACTATTCTTCATAGAGATGTGACATGCCTAAAGAATCTTTTTTATATTTGCATTCATTCCCAGAACCATGGCTTCCAAAGTAGCCAATCTATCTTCACACAGAGACTTGAAATCATGGAAAGAACCCTCAAGGTCCACAATTCTATCAATCAAAATTTCTAAAACTGAACCCTTCAAAACATTCTTCAGATTCTCCTTCAAACCTCTAATTTTAATTTTAATCTTATTGAACTCTTGAAGAGTCCACTTAGCTAACATAAAATTTCCAGTGGCCCCAACCCTAGCATTATCCAGTAAATTAAACATAGATGTAGAATCATCATCAAGGTAAGAGAAGTCCTCAGAGAGGGGGTTTATCTTCAAAGGCTCCTGTTTAGCTCTCTTCTTCTCAATATCCTCCTCATCAAGACCCTTGTTCTCCTCATCAAACTCCACATTGGGTGATTCCTACATCGAGGAATCCTCAATAGCCACCACCCTTTCACCAGAATCCCTGCCTTTGCAAGACACTTTGGGGTCCTTTGTCGACACTTTCGAGGCCTTGTTCTTCAGGTTGGAAATATGCTTAGACAACCTATTCGGCTTGTCCTTGTACTCCACATTATCCTGTGACCCCACCTCAAAACCACCACCAACAACACCATGACCAACAACCAGCTCCTCGGTCTTAGGAGGGGAACCATCCAAGCCCACTTCCATGTCCTCACTGTTAGAAAGAACAAGGTGTTTGGCTACCCTGTTACTCTTAAAACTACCCAACTTTCTCTTCTTTGAAGAATTAGTCACAAGGGCCAAAGAAACATCCTCATCATCTTCATTCCATTCCTCTTCATCATCCAAGCTATAATCTGATCCCAATGACCCGGAAACCTCACTCAAAGTCTTCTCATTACCCTTAATGGTAGGGGCAAGAAGAAGAGACTTAACATGCTCCATGATTAATAAAATAAGGCCTTCATGGAGGATGAAAGCCCTCCTATTCTTTAAATGAGCGTAAATAGAAACCTCCATAGACAATAACAAAAAAAAGGGGAAAGAAACGAACAAACCATGCCTAAAATGGTTAAGAAGGGTGAAGTGGTGATCGAGAATAGTAGTAAACCTCCCCTCCAGAGTCACATAGCACATAAGCACCTCAGCAACCTTCGTCCAAATCTTCTTAAGGTATTTTCTCCCATAACCCTAACTTTCCATTTTGATTATTTTCTTCCACTTGTCATCTTTGAAGAATTGGGCCATCACCTCCTCGTTACTCTTCTTGTCCTTGAAGAACTTACGGCCAACCGTGAACATTCTATTTCAACATAGTTTCATTACTCTCAAATGCTACTTTTTTCAAGAATGCATTCATTCTTGGCATGGGCAAAAGATGTTGATCTAATGAAAAACAAGATAGGATATTGTAGAGGGACTTAACATCCACATGTACATCTAGACAAAACATTCATAGGTGTCATGAACTTTGAGAAATACTCCATTATAGTTTGGTATTTTTTTTGTTAGGGCTCTTAAGAGACTACAATAAAACAACATATCCCAAAAGGATAGAGATATCTAGGGAACAAAAAAAATTCCATTTGTAGAATTTATCCACTCACTTCGACATTTTGGCTTGGGTAGTTTTTCCCCACAAGACATCAAATGAACAATATGTTTATTTATATGGTTACACTACTCTCAAATGACATTTATTTCAAGAATGTATTCATTCTTAGCATGGTCAAATGACTTTTACCTAACCAAAACTTAGAGAAGCTAATTTGGAAGGAATCCATATCCACCTATAGGTCTATATGGAACATTGGTAGGTGCCATAAACTTTCAGAACTACTTAGTCACAGTTTGGTATTTTTTCTCTTAGGGATCTTAAGAGACAATTCTAAAATATCATAGCCTAGAAGGACAGAGAGACTTTGGATAAAAATAGAGGCCTCCAATAGAACTCACCCACCCACCTTGATATTTTGCCACAATTGATTTTTTCCCATGATGCAAAAAAATATAAAATATGCATGTTTCTATGGTTACACTAGTCTCAAATGACACTTTTACAAGAATGAATTCATTATTGGCATGGTCAAATATTGTTAACTTCACAAAAAATTAGATAGGATAATGTAGGACCTAATGTCCACCTATAGATCTAGATGACCACAAATTTTGAGAACTTCTCCATCATAGTTTAGCAATTTTTTTCTCGTAGGGATCTTAAGAGACTTCACTAGAATAGCATATAAATTTGGCCCCATGACACACATAACAAAAAAATTATTTTTTCCATGGTTATATTTTCTCTTAAATGATGTTTTTTACAAAAAATGCATTTTTGGTTGGAATGGTTAAGTGATGTTGACAAGTGACAAAAACTAAGAGAGGTTAATTTATTAGACACCATATCTCTTTATAGATCTAGTCAAAACATTTGTAAGTGCCGTGAAATTTTAGAAGTACTCCATAATTTGGTAGGTTTTTCTCTTAGGGCTCTTAAGGGACTACGCTAGAATAAAATATCCTAGAAGGATTAGAACCATGGAACAAATGAAGCCCTTGAATAACATTCATCCACCCACCTCGATGTTTTGGCATAGTTGGTTTAGACCCATGACACATAGAATGTAAAATATATTTTTTTCTATAGTTACACACCTCTCAAATGATATATTTTGTACGAATATATTCATTCTTGACATTGATCAATTGGTTTTAATTTGACCAAAGATTATAGAGGTTAATAAGCAGGGATGTCATAGCCACTTGTAGGTCTAGATAAAACATTCATATGTGCCATGAAATTTGAGAACTAGGACATCATAGTTTAGAATATTTTTTCTCTTAGGTATATTAAAAGGCTGTGTTGGAATAATGTAGCCTAGAAGGATCATAAGACCCAAGAAGCAAACAAAGTATTTTGATAGAATTTACTTGCCCATCCCAACATTTTGGTGTAGTCAATTTGGCTACAAGATGCACAAAATGAAAAGTATGCATGTTTAAACATTTGTACTACTCTTAAATGACATTTTTGCAAGAATGCATTCATTCTTGGCATTGTCAAACAATATTGATTTGACCAAAATAGAGAGATGTCAATGTGGAGGGATTGCATATCCACCTATAGGTCTAGACAAAAAAATTGTAGATATCACAAACTATGAGAACTAATTTGTCATATTTTGGTAGTTTTTTTCTTGCAGCCCACTCTTAAGATATATTTCAAAAATAATTTTTATTATCTAGAAGGATAAAGAGACTACAAAATATGCTTCTTTCCTTATTTGCACTAATATCAACTGATGATTTTTGTAGGAATACATTTGTTCTTGGCACAATCAAATGGATTCAAGATAACAAAAAAGAGAGATTTTAATGTGGAGAGAATCCACATCCACCTATACATATAGATGAAAATTTTATATGTGTGAAAAAATTTAAGAACCACTGTCATAGTTTTGCAGTTTTTTCTCTAAAGGCTCTTAAGAGACTATGCCAAAATAACATAACTTGGAAGGATTGGAAGACTTGAGAAATGAATGGATACCTCTAGTATAATTAACCTACTCACCTTGACATGTTGGCATAGTCAGTTTCACCACATAACACACAAAATGTAAAATATGCCCACTTCCACATTTGCACTGCTCTCAAATGATGCTTTTTCAACATTGCATCAATTCTTGGCATGGTCAAATGGTGTTGAGTTGACAAAAACTAAGAGAGGTTAATATGGGGGGAACCCACATCCACTTTTAAGTCTAGATTAAATATTTTCAAGTGCTACAAACTCCTATAACTACTCTATGGTTTGGCAATTTTTTGCTCTCAAGGATCTTAAGTGACTTTATTGAAATAATGTAGCCTAGAAGGATTGGGAGACTTGTGGAATGAATGGAGGCCTCCTCTAGCATTCACCACCAACTCAAATATTTTATTTATATTTTATTTTTCACCATAATTTATGAAACATAAATATTTTTCTTGCCATGTTTGCACTACTCAGCAAACACTTTTTTATAAGAATGCATTCGTTATTGACATGGTCAAATGGTACTGAATTGAAAAAAAACAAGAGAGGTGAATGTGTGGGGGGGGGGGGTGGAACTCACCTATACATCTAAAAAAAACATTTTCAATTTTCATGAACTATGAGAACTACTTCAGTATCTTAGAAGGATAAGGAGACTTGCGAATTGAATAGAGGAATCCCCTAGAACTCACCTACCCAATTGAAGTAATTAACATAGTTGGTTTAGCCCCACAACACACATAATACATTTTAGAGTGATGCATGTTCATGTACAATACCAATAGAATATATTTTATCTTCTACTTGTGTAGCTTTATATATGTTGCTAATTTCTTCCTATACCAATGTTTTATCTAAATTTGACTCACCTATGCCAACTTCTAACTAGTACAAGTCTAATATGACTAATTATCATATAGAAATATAATGTTATAGTTGTATTTGACATAGAATGGTTTTTTTAAAGCATATTTGAGCTTGTATTCAAGATTTGGCCTAGTTCATTTTTCTTATCTAATATTCAAATAAGGATTATCATGTAATGTTAACAAAGATAGGGTATGCAATGAGTAGTTTATGTCTCACAACTATAGATAAAGTACAAAAATCAAAACTTATCAATTATTTGGGGAATAAGAGCAATAAGAAATTAATCAAGTTAGAAGTTTTTACATGTTCATAAAATGATAATGCCATGTGTTTGGCATGGAATCCATGGGATGACATCTAAGTCATGTGATATTGCTTTAGGATCAAAATTCATTGTAGAACCAAAATGAAAGCTTTAGGCGTGTAATAGGCTAACGTATTAGGCTCAATAAGCAACTCTAAAAATATTATAAGTGAATTGGTATAAACATAGACTATTCAATAAAGTGTGATCATGCTTACACACAATAATACCTAAATATTAGATCTTGTTCATTTTAATTATTTTAGGTTTTCCATTTTGTTTGATTAGCTCTTGTTCCTTTTGTTTGTATTATATTATTTGATAGATAAATATTTTAGAATGCTTTGAAGCTTGATTAGAGGTTATATAGGAACATTTTTTGAGGAATATAATGGAATGAACTAAAAAAACCTCATTTAATCAACTATGTCAATTACAATCATTTATAAAATATTGATTTATTTCCTAAAGTAAAAAGTATTTGTAATTTTTTAAAATAATTTTTCCCAACCCTTACAAAGAAATTCAGCCATACAAATATATAAAGCAACTTGACAATATAAAGTTTTCACTTTTACAATCAATTTGACTATTTATAGCTTTGATTTTGTAGGTACAAAAAGGTATAGGATGAAATTTTCAAGATATTCAAGAATCCCCATAACTAGATCAACATTATCTTACCTTGATTACCCTCCTTTCATATGAAATCAAAAAAATAGGACCATAAAATAATCAAAACAAAACCCTAGTAGCAACCACAAGAAGGTGGAATCCTATTTGGCACTATTAACCTATATTTTAAGAATTCAATAAGATGATTAAATAAATTATAAAGTAAAAATTATTCTTACAAAGTATGTATAACTTGGGATCCATTCAACCAATTTAATCCAACTAACCATAAAAATATTCTCTATTATTTATTGTGTTGAGTAGTTCTCTTAGTTAGACTCATGAACTTTCCACAAGTTCTAATTTAATTGTATAAAATATTTTATCAATTGAAAATTTGATTCCACAACAAGATTAAAATAAGGAAGAATCTTCCTATGTGTGTCAAAGTCCTCAAAAAACCACACATCAAACTTTTTTATTGGTAGCTTCTAAGCCATGTTCGAGTAACAACCACTAATCTTGTAGGATACCCAATTTCTTCACCATTTATGAAAGGGGGATTCAATTTATTTTTCCTCAACACAACAAAAAATAATAATTTATTCCTTCTTCATTAGCTTCATTCATAATAACTACATAAACATTCCCTACTTTTATTTGTGCATTTAATAAGATGAATCTAGTAAACGATACAAAAATACAACAAAATAAGATAAAATATTATTTTTATTAAATTATGTAACTATAATAAATAGTTGAAATATATCTGAAATATGGTCAAATTCAATTAATGATTACATCTTTTTGAGTTGTACTACTCTTAGAAGTCAACACGTTTCAAGTTGGCTTAGATTTTTAGCACACCATTCATTAACCCACTCTTTTAAATCACACTCATTCCAAGTAAGATATGTATATAGAACAAAATATTTCCATCTATCTCCTATGAATAGTCCATGAACCTAAATTTAAGCTTCTAAAAGAGTGGATTTTACTCAATCCTACTAATGTATAACAATAATCATATTTTGTAATCTTAGCTTCATCTAGAACCAACAAAAAATATCTATGGACTATAGACTTACTTTCATTACTTGGACCCATCATAGTATTACACCATTTGATGATAGATTCTATATCTATCAAATTTACATTGTCTTTGTACTTCAACTCTTCTCATGCTAAGCATGTTTTAATACATTCCCATGCACTATCATTCCCCCCCTTTCCATGGCCAACGTGTTGGTTATTTTTTTAGAACCAAACTTAATCTTACCATATGCCTATGAATTTTCCATAATCCAATGATAAGCATAGGTGAGGATTGGCCTAGAAACAAGCATGGATTACTAGGCCCTTGCTTCTACTCTTCAGGCTCTGTGAAGACCAGGAGGGTGATCCTTATCATGTTCATATGATAGTCTACTACCACTTTATCAAGAACATTTGAATGAACAGATATATTCCTATATGGTGCAAACAGATAAAATTCATTAAGGATTTGGCTAACCCTTAAGAAAATTACTATCTATAGCAAGGAATAAAATGATGTTTCATACTAATATGTTGAATTGAAGGTGTTTAGATGTTTTTCATTCTCATTTTTT
Source organism: Sequoia sempervirens (assembly GCA_007258455.2). NCBI lineage: Eukaryota > Viridiplantae > Streptophyta > Pinopsida > Cupressales > Cupressaceae > Sequoia > Sequoia sempervirens. The sequence goes on along the minus strand of VDFB02009736.1, from coordinate 77,259 downwards.
GCTCGTTGTCAAGTGCAGGACTAACTCATTTACATTCAAGGTAACCAAACAAACAAACTAGTGCCCTATCTATGGGTAATGGAGTCACATTTGTAACCTGTAATACCTTAGCAATTTGACTCAGTAATTCAAAGGCTATTGACATATATTGCATTACAATATTCAACTCACTGCGTCGAAAAAAAAACTATGTAGCAATCCTAGAATCTTCCCTCACAACTTGTGATCTTATTTAAGCATTTAATCAATTCATTGAATTGGAGCAAAAATAAACCACTCATTCAATTAAAATAATTGAAGACAAACAAAAATATCCTTAACCATTTCATTTATAATCGGGAAGAGAAAATACATAGGAGATAATGTGCTTTCAAACTAGCATTTTCATTTATATACTGTTGCTACTGTAAAACTAATTAAGTTCATTACAAACCAGCCTATACCCTATACTTTATACTAATCTATTCATTTGTGCATGAATTTACAAATTTCTCTTTCATGAGCTCAATTTTTAACCTAGACCACTTGAGATCCAAAATTTGAACCCCTATAACTGGCACCGAAATCCCATTTATAACACATGGGAGCAACAAGCATCAGGCCAAATTACAATTTTAGTCACATTTACATTTAACACTTGATTTCATTTCAATTTCAAAAACCTCCCCAAGTGGTTATATTTGCACATTACAAAAGTGGGGGGAAAAGAAAAAGACAAAACTCCATAAATTCTGTTGAAGAAGACTAGCTAGCCCTTCAAAAGGAATTGTTCATCATTGTAGCAACATCAAAATCCCTCATCCATGTCGACCAAAGAAGATTCTCCACATTAGCATACAAGAAAAAAACTTACACATTCACTAAATAGGACGAACCCACCGTTATGGTAGCGTTGTCATCAAAAACAAAAATAGAACTAGGGAGCTACCCTAATTCTTCAGAATCAAAGTAGGCACATCCCCGTCATGTTCTTATTGAAACTGGAGAAGTGACTACCTCTCCATTATCAGAATTCTTCTGAGCTTCCAATGTGACAAGGTACTGGGCATACTCTGGGTCAATATCTCCTTCATCACTCATAGGATGAACTAAACCCTCCCCAACAGAGTTATGCCTTCCCATATAAGAATCATAAGCCTTGTGGTACTTATTCATCCTCTTCCCATAAGACTTAGCCAATTTCCCACCAAAATCACCCTGGTTATGATCAAAACCCTACTCCTAAGGTTGTAAGTACTCCTAACACCACTCCTCATATACTTCTTACGAGCTCTCCTCCTCTTCTTTGGGTTTATAGGAGCTCTTGGTGTTACTTGTTCAGTGTCAGGTGCATTGTCCTAGGATTCAATCATACTAAGTCTCCTAGACCTTCTGACTGGTTGGAAAGCCTCACTTGGCTTACCCATTCTTACAGAAGAACATGGCAACAACTTATGAACTCCCAAGTACAAAGAGACTTTACAAATTTGTAGGAAAAGGACACTTCATGACTATGTATGAATCCTATCAACCAACGTGAATTCTTCAAATAATCAACCCCTACAAACCCTAGGTAACTAAAACATATAGAGCCCACAATAATTTTTTGAGACTAGCCAACTAATACTTTGTCGACATATAAAAAACATGGATACCAACTTACCTGGGAGAGACTATCCTCAATACCTTTGCAACTTCACGCCATCTTCTTCTCATATCTAAGCTTAATTTCTCGACTTCTAATTGCAATTATGAAGAAAAATATGGCTTCCAACTCTCATTATATCAAGAAATTTTAGCGTGTTGAACAGTAATGCTTGAGGAAGGCTTGCACAAGCGAGCTAACAATTAGCCGCTTGATTTTGTATCTCAACTATTGATTAAATGTCAAGATGGATTGATAGATAATTAAAATCAAGGTAATTGATTATGAAGAAGTTGACTGCATGCATCTATTTCCTTTTTCTAATAAAAAAATCCCATGTGGATATGCATCCACTTTGTTTGCACGCTTAATCATCCACTTAACATTAAAGAAAGCTTGTCGTGTCAATTTTTCCTACTCGCCTGTGAGAATTAACCCACTTGTACCTTTAATCAATAGGACGATGGGGAGTGGTGAGGATTTGATCTCAATCCACTAACCCATACTTTCCCTAATGCAAACCACCTATCCACATGTACAAAATTCTAAAAAAAATAATGGTGGAGATAAAAAAATAACCACTATATCTTGAACATGTGCAAAAGAAATCAATTCTTATCTTGCACCATTTAGCCTTCATGTCCTCTTAACAAATTTTATTAATATTTTTCCTTTACTAATGTCCCTCTGATTTGTTAGATTACTCCACATGGAAGTCACTTGCTTCCCTACTAAGAAACAAGAGGCACAAGGGGGACCCACATGGGATGGCAGGGAGTGGTCAGGATTGACCCACATCACCCACCATCAACCATTGATCTTTTCTTGATAGAATGTTTGTAGCATTCAAAACCTGGTGGGTCCCTCCACAAATGGATAGATGGCTATAGCCCGCTAGCCTACTACATTATTTTAAGACAATAAAAATGAACGGGGTGGTGAGGAGCGGCCAGATGAAGCCACATCATAGAACACTAGTTGTAGATCTTATTGAAACACCGCCAGCTAACCCCTCAAAGGTGTTGGTCCCACCAATGCATAAGGAACATGGTGCTCGCCTACCCGCTCATTGGAATAATTAAATGAAAAATAGAACATAGCGGTGGCATGGGGAATGACCAGGATTTTCTTGCGGTAATCAAATGGTTATCATAATCATTGGAAATCTGCACATGCAAAATGTTAGTTTTAAAATGGGGACCACCTAGGACAACGTAAGAAAAGGACACAATATAATTAAAACCATTTTAACCAAAGGATGTAAAGGCCAAACAAGGTTCGATCGATCGACCTTACAAAATAAAGTATGTTTCAGACCTAGGCATGAGGGGCCAGTTACTTCGTGGGTTTTGGTGGCATAGGATGTAACTTAAATGACCGGGTACCGGCGATAAGGGATCAATGACAAATTAGAACATTAGAAAGGATGCAAGCTTAAGGGTTGTTTAGGAAGGGTTCTAGCAACATAAACCCTAAATCAATGACAATGGATGAAACCCTAAGTCCAGAGACATGGGATTAACCAAATTCTACAATATTATGAGATCAAACACAAATCATTTTTAGAGGTTCCATCACAACCTCTAAGAAATTCCATATTGTGATGTGGAAGAAAGTAATCCTAGACTTGTTATGCCTTGCACCCATGCCCTGGATTTTGTTTCAACAAAATTGGGACCCCCCTCTTTTTTTTCTTCCTGTTTCTCTTTCTCTCTTTCCCCTTCTCTTTTTCTTCATTCCTTTTATTGCTTTATTGAGTGTCAAGGTTTCAAGATGTTTGTTGTTGGTTTTTTATACCCATTGGGCTCAATCTTCAATGTCTTTTCATTTTTTCATTTTCATCATTGTTGCTTCAGACTTTCATGCATTGGACTATTCACCTAAGTGTATCCCCGATCCTTAAGGAGTGAGAGAAGCACTTTCTTGTCACCTCGGCTATCACACTTGCCAAGTGCATTTAAACTACTATCAGAGTATTTATTGAGTATTTAATGGAATTTATGGGTAGTTATTGAATGGGTTTGCAGAGTATTCAAAGGGTTATTTTTCATCTACCTTTTGAAATCAAATGTTGTTTGAGCTTTGTAACTTGCAAGAAAACCCTAGGAACCTTAAAGCCCTCCCTAGTTTTTGACATAGATTCACCTGCTTGTTGATTAGTTAAACATTCAAGTTGTGCTTGTTTGTTCTTTCCTGTTGTCATTTTCATTGTCAAAGGTATTTTCCTTCATTTTCACACTAATTACTAGGTAGCTTTCATGTTATTCAATTTTATTTTGATTCATGGTGTTTATTTTGGTAGTTTGTGTGTAGTTTTATGTGTTCTTTATTTTTTTCTCATTTTGACATCTTTTTTTTTCATCTCCTTTCCTTTGTTTTTATTTTCCCCTCTATTTTCTTTGTTCTTGGGTTATTCTTTCATTTTCCCTCTTCTTTTTTATCTTTGGTTTCACTAAATTGAGTTGATTCCTCGTGAGCTGATCAATGATTTTTATGATATCATTATATCATTCAATATAATTTTCCCTTCCTAGGTACCTCTTCATGCCTTAGGAGTTTTTGAGAAATTTATCTTTCAAACATCGGGTTTCAGTTGTTTAGCTTGTCTCTTATCTTCCAATCTAATGTATGTTAAGTTGGACTCTTGACCTCTTAAGTCTTACCCTTGAAGCCTTAGTAAAATATGAGTTTTCAAAACTTCAAGTTTTATGTTTTAAAAATATTTACTACCTTTGGTTTCATTTAAACATAAGAGTTAAGCAACATCCCCATTATCTAACACCTAATACCGTAGAGGAAAATATCTTAATAAAATAAATAGTGTATCGTACATCAGACCTCAAAGGTTTCATTTAAATAACATGTCTTTATTTCATGTAGAGCTTAAGTAAAATTATTGATTCTCAAAGTGAATGGTCTTAAAACAAAAAAAGTATACTTTTCAGGTATCGAATGTCACAAATCCACCATGCCAAATGCTAAACTAAAAGGTGAGTGTTAAGTATCAAGCCCAATCCTTAACCCTCGAAAGTATTTAATCCATTATCAAATATCATTAGTCAAAGGTATCCCATAACTTATAAAAGCTTTATGATTAAGAGGAAAGACAAATGTCCAACACCCAAATCCCGATGGAATGCAAATGATGAACCTTGTATTGATATCAATGCTCAATCTTCTCTTATTTGAACTATTTAACTCTTTGAAAAGCGATAAGGTTTACACCAAAAATCTTACCATCGATGTATTTAGTTGTTCTTAAATTTTGTTTCTAACGAGTCTCTACTTCATAATGTAGATGATTTATTAGTCTTCAAGACTTATTAAGGGATATTTTTTCCTTTCTTTTGGCCTCTATTATCAAATGTCCTAATACATGTGGTTTTCTATATGAAGGGAAAATGCTAAAACACTTAGCAAATATGAAGTAACATTAGAAGGGTTATAACTTTCTCTTGAATATTTTTTCTCCATATACAAATATTGGGGATACTAACTTTAGACACATAGATTTGGATGAATATAAAAGGAGAATCAATGATGAAGAAACAAGATCATGTGTTGCCACATCCTTGGCTAAATCAAGACTAGTGTAGGTAACTACATTCCAGTAACAATCTCGAATCACCTGAACTTGTCCTAACTTATTCCTAATACTATGACCTAGAAGCATAGAAGGATATTGGGAGCACCAAGGTTAGTAGTGTTGGACATTAGTTTAGACATGATTGAAAGAGTCTTCAGAATCCCTACTTGAACCGAAGGAAATAGGGTGCTCCACCTTTTAGGAGATGGAACATAAGGACAAGGGGACCTATTTTACTCTAGTTCATTAGGAAACCAATATCCCTCATTCAAATAACTAAATTGAGGGAAGGGGCTACTACTAATAGGAGGTTTCCTTAGGTGTGATTAATAGGGGGTTCACCACTAAGAAAATGCTTAGAAAGAAAGAAATACAAACATGAATAAGCTAAACCCTAGAAATTTAGAATATCAAATCAAATAACAAAATAAAAAGATATAGAAAAGTACCTAGAGGATCAGAGATGACTAAACAAGATCTAAAAACTCTAAAATTTATTGTTTCTGATGTACACTGGGACTCATATGCCAGACCGTGTGATTCTGTCGTGATTCTAGAATCTGGGTAGAATCTACAATCTTTAGATGACAAATTAGGATCTACAGAAAACTGTTGAAAAGGGGTAACTGGGACTCATACGCCTAGAGGAGCGATTTATTCTTAGTACTAGGGTTTTCTTGAAACTTTTGTATCCTCTAGTGATCTTCTGTAGCTTTCATCTTGTCTGATCTTCGAGTCTAAAAGTCTGAATTCTAGCATGTAGGTGAGTTTTCATGAAGATGATAACTTCTTGACAACTTTGAAAACTTTCTTCAATCTTGCAACTTTGTCTTTAAAGGATCTTCAAGCTCCAAGCCACCTAGATCTATAATCACACATGAAGAGGTAAAAATGTTGTTGTGTTAGGGAATAGGGGTTTGGCTTGGTCAAACCCTATTTGGGTAATCAAACCTTGAAATGAAATGAAATAAAAATGAAGGAATGATAAATGAACAATATGCTATGTTGCAACTCACCAAACCCTTGGAATAAAGGTTGCAATTTTGTGAGAAATGGTTCCAATGGATGTGGATCTTGACTCTTGATCTTGATAGGAGATGATGTCTTTGATTGCTTGCCTGAATCATGAAAACCTACGTCACAAATGTTATCTCGAAAACACACATGATGCATGAAGACTTTGACATGATGCTTGAATCTTGAATTGATTCTTCAAATGATTGATGATTTTCTCTTTAATGCTCTTGAATTCTCTTGTGAAAGTACTCTTGATTGCTTATGAAATTCTAGGATTTCTTATAAACTTGCTAGGAGAAAATATGTGAAATAACCTTACATATTTATACTTGTTTATGCCAAATTTCCTAAAATTACAACACTACAAGCCAACACCAAATCTAGGACAATAAAATCCCTCCAAGAATTTTATTTGAAATAGGTCCTAGTTAAAGCAGGACTCATATTCCAATTGGGGCATATGAGTCCCAGTGTCTTATATATGGGACACAAACTCCAAAAAGTGTTAAGTTCAAGGAAATGTTCATGTAGAGAAGGGGGATTCGCTACTCATGAGTTATCTTCATTCAAAGAGCCTCATGGGGTGAACTACCTTAAACTACCTCAAGGAACAACGTGAAAGTTCTAGAATTTGAAAGAGCAGGTCACAAAGATTCTCTGGACAAATTGGCAAGCTCTCAGCCAAAGGATGGCAGTGCAGAATATGGATGACAACACAACACACTAGTGTGCCAAAGCCATGCTAGCGTCTTGTACAAACCAGAAAGAAAGAATATCACAAAGAATAGCTAAATGACTACTTCTACTTTGATTTCTAGGAACTTTTAGAATGCAAAAAAGGTAACAAGATGTAATAGAATTGAAATAAAGTAATGTAGAAAAGATAAAGATAAAGAGAAGAAAGGAAAGAAGATGCTCACAACAATTCAAGTAATGAAGCTTCCAGCTAGTAGATATCCTCAATACCTAGATCTATAAGATCTAGAGAAAGTGTTGGGGTTGTATAGGGCTTTGCCTTAGTCAAACCCTTGTTTTGTTGTTCCCACCTCCACAGAAAGCCAGATAGATAGAGAGAAATGGAAAAAGTGTGTGGTGAAAGAAAAACACGTTTCAGGAGTAGAACCCACACCATCAAGTATGAGTGATAAAATAAATCCCCACTCGAGGAGGAGAACCCATATCACAAAGTAAAGATGCAATAGAAAGGGGATATGGAATCCCAGAATGCTAACAAGTATGAGATAAGGGAGATGAAGTTGCAAGAGCCAAGAGTGTAGGAAAGAGTGTTGTAAGAGCTTAAGAATGATGCAAAGAGAGATTGAAAAGATGTAAGAATGCTAGTGTAGCAAGCTATATGAAGTTGTGCAAGCAAGAGTTGGAGAGTGGAAAGCTAAAGCCAAAGCTAGAGAGAAGCTAGAAGAAAAAGAGGAGCTAGAAGTTAGAATGAAGCTAGAAGCACTTGGAAGAATGGAGCTAGAGGAAGTTAGAGAGAAAAATGAACTAAAAGGATAGCTTTTAATGAGGGAAAAGAAGCTTCTCCAGCCATTAAAAAGTGTCTTGGGCCTTTACCACCAAAAAAAGGTGAGGACAAGCAGAAAAAATTCTTGGAGACAGTTGTTTGAGCATTGAAATGTCGCAGGATGCCAACATGATGCACAAATGTTTGCGCAACACATTAGTGTCTAGACACATCATGCTACAAAACAACACGAACATGGAAAACACAAGGTTTGATGCATAACAGATGCACAAGGGTAGATGCTAAAAAGGGATTTGGAGCATCCTGAGAAGGAATAAAGGCTGATGCAGGGGTTAAAATGAGCCTACACAAGTTCTATAGTAGTGGAAACTAAAGTGGACACAAGAATGTATGTGAAATTGCAAGGGGTGAAATTTTATGACTTTACATTTTTCCCCCACTTTAGCAGGCATATGATTCTACACTAATATGCACGCTAAAGGAAATCTACTAAACATAAATAACATCATATGCCAAAAGGATACTGTAGAGGAAGTAGATAACTCTTTGAACCAAGGAAGCATGCCCCCAGGCTGAAGACCTACAAAACAAATGCTTTTGACAAGAAAACCCTACACCAAACAACAATGTTAGAACATAAAAAACTAAAGGATTTGAGTCAGCAAAGTGAAAGTAACCTTGATGTAAAAGGTTGTCTTAGTACCATGCGTCATCCCCAAATTAAGAACAATAACACATAGGAGAATTCGTAGATGAAGAGAGAAAGAGCATATACCCAGGATGAAGAATATGCAAATCTTCGATTCAGTATATACGAAAGAGAAGAGAAGAGAAGAGAAGAGAAGAATTTAAGAATGTAAGCACCTCACAGACCTGCAAACCTATAAGGAAGGTGTCCTCCAAGATATCTCACATGAAGAAAACTAAGAAAAGCACATTATAGATCTATAGACCTGCAAGGAAGGTGTCCTCTAAGATCTCTCACATGAAGGATACCCAAAGAAAGTACCCTACAAACCCGCAGACCTATAGGGAAGGCATCCTCCAAGATCTCTCACATGAAGGAAACCCAAAGAAAGCGCCCTACAGATCCGCATACCTATAGGGGAGTGGCCCCCAAGATCTCTCGCATGGAGGAAACTTAGAAGAAGTGCCTTATAGACCTGGAAGCCTATAGGGAGGTATCCCCCAAGATCTCTCACATGGAGGAAACCCAAGGAAGGGAAATCCACAAAGTCAGAAAGCAGCTTCATAGGTGCACTTGCAAAGTGAAAGTGGCCACACATGAAAGAAAGTAGATAGTCAGGAAGACCGTCAACAAGTTGGAAAGCTTTCAAAGGGGTCCCTCAGGAAGCCTTCAAAAGAAAAGGGGTCCACTCAAGGGATGCGCTATTTGAAAAGTGAGGTCTAGTCAGGGTGCCCCCAAGCTAGATGCAATAGAATTAATTTGAGAGAAAAGCTTTCAAAGGGGGTCCCTTGGGAACTCTTCAAGATAGAAAGGGATCCACTCAAGGGACGCTTCAACTGAACGATAGAGAGAAGAGAAGGGGTCCTCAAAAGGACACCCATCTTCAAAACAAGTTATCACTGCCCCCAACATACAGGGGAGGAGAACCATGCAAGATGCTTAGAATATATAGGATAGAGGTAAACCTCGATATCACTTTTCATTTGAAAAAGACACAGATGCATCAACAAATAAATGAGTGATGACACCTGAATCATGAAGTTGTATTTTATCCTTCAAGGCCTTACATTCACTAGTAGAATGGCCAGGTAGTCGATGGAATGCACAAAAATAATGTTTTTCTTTGTCATGCTTATGAAATTTCTTGTGTGTAGGAGGAGGAAGAGTAATCGACCAGGTTTTTAGAAGCTACAACAAAATAAACTCTTTCTTAGATAAATAATGAGTAGGAAGCAACCCTTTCTCTTGTGGATAAAATTTTGATTGCTCGCAAGAAGAAGATACGAAGATAGAAGACAAGGATGAAGATTCTTTTCAATAGAACAAAGTCGAGAAGAATTCATGTCACTCAACCATGGCTTCCGTTTAGATCGTTCATTCGAGAAACCAAACCCAAAGTACACTTAGAGGGTGTGAATTTTATAGGGACTTGAATGCCTTGTTCATTGTGCCCACAACCTTTGTTAGACTCAAGGAACACTGAGAGGGGGGATGAATCAGTGTTCTTTAATTTTCTTATTTTATTCCAGATCTCAAATCATTTACAACACTTAAACAAAAATAAAGATGCAAGCACATGAAGGAGACAATCTAAACACCATAACACCAAGATTTTTACATGGAAACCCTGTTAGGGGAAAAACCACAGTGCAAGTTAATCCACAATTTGTACTCTATTAAAAGTATGAGAAAATAGGGAATGCACATGCATTCAGGCACACTGCCTAGAGCTCATTGCTTACATGAAGGCTCACTGCCTTACAAGATGATTGAATTACAAAAAAATTGAACTAAGAAAGATGACATCTTCTAATTCCTGGTTTTATTGTTGGTGAAGCTTAGTAATCAATCTTTTGTCCTTCTGACTAATCAAATACTTCTGCTCTACTCTGCTCTAACTCGCATCACAAAATATTCAATGCACAAGTGAAACTATGAATAAATCACTCAAACACCTTTATGATATTTGCAACACACACTTACTCTACTCTTTCACACACTTACCACACACTTCAAAATGAATTAACGATCTCATATATATATATATATCCGCTACCAAGATTTTGATTGCTCCAAGTTGGCTTCAGAAAAAATATTAAATATTCTCCAACGATCAACTCAAATCACAAATTATATTTAATGCATACCCATAAAAGTCGGCCAAACCATAGCTAATACCCAAAACAAAATGCTTGAACATCCAAACATTTAAAAAATACTCCTTGTACATCCACGACATGCCAAATTCACTTAGTCGGCCTTTAATAACAAATAAGTAGAAAATCATCCTGCCAGATCTCCTAACTTATACACCAATTGATGCGACACCACAAAACTTAGCAATAAGGTAATGTAGATGCTTAACAACCTTCTCTAAGATCCATAAATCAAAATGATGATCCGGTGAAGCACACAGATTGACATACTAACCAGATACCCTGTTCTTCATTCTCACTTTTGGTAAAACTTTGTTCTTCACTTTGCCTGCTGGAAGGAACAAATTCTAATCCACAAACCAAAATAATGACTTAGGTTTCCATCAATGAAAACACTAGAAACCATATGCCAACAAGCTCCCCATTTGGAATTGATGGCAACACTTAGTGAAAAATGACTAAGTGTCGAAACCAATATGATTATGTTGCTAAAGTTCAAAATTTCAAACACTTCTTTTCAAAACACATCTCCCCCTTAGCGTGATAAATCATTTTTCACTACTCTCTCTCCCACTTTGACATCAATGAAAAGAATATTTTTCACTGCACTCTCTCTCCCTTTCAAAAATTTTGATCAAAATTTGAAGTACAACTACTACTCGAGTCAAAAAATTATCTTGTACTTATCTTTCATTTCCTTAAAAAATATCCTCCAAGATTCCACTGCAATCCTAATGATAATGATCATGCTATTGTTCTCTAATGTCTGGTTGATAATCTAGATGAGGGATTCCAGAATTGTGATTGCCTCTTCTAGTTTCTCTCCTTTCCTTAGAACCTCAATCAACTGCTCTAATCTGCACTTGGTTAAATCCTTCGCCTTCCAAAAGGAATCCACAAGGTTGTTTCTGGTGAACATAACTTTTTTATGCTCAAACTACAATACTTGAATCATTTTCTTGACTGCGCCATCTTGATCTTGAAACATGTTATAATCCTAACCAATTTTTTTTAGCTCAGATTTGATCTGCTCTAGCTTATCTTGGCATTTCCCAACTGCATGAGGCCAACAAAGACAATAGTTGTAGATTTTATTGGCTGAATTTATGAAATGTCTCAACACATTCATTTTTCTTTTTTAGTTTGGTGAGAGATAGCCTGAACTGCTCCTTCAGATGTAGAATTATTTCTCCCTCTTTCCTGTCCTAAGACTCAAAGACCATGGCATCCTTAATGCACTCAATCATCTCTTTAGGAAACACATTTTGCAAACACTCCAAACCAATGTTATTGTGCACAAAATAGGTACTCAATGTGTTTTCGATCAAGTCCTGCTCATAAGAGGGTATCTTAGACCATATGACTGCAATTCTCTACATCCCATCTTTCTCCTAAACAAGTTGTAGTATCTTGGCTTTGGATAAAACACCTTCTTCTTCACTTCCTTCTGCCATAACTACATCTGATTCAACTGATTCTAGTTCTTCTCTTGGAGTGTACTCATCAAATTCTTCATCTAGTATGTCCACAATCGCTAGATCTTTACCTTTTCCTTCAATTTTTGGAGTTTTGTGTGTCGGAGGAGTGTAATCAACAATCTCTTGTGCCCTTTTCTTCTTCCTCTCTGTTAGAACTGTAAAAATCTGATGATTTTACATATTGTTCACCTTCATATTTTTCCATATAAGTCCCACCATGAGTACATTTTGCTTGCATTTTTCCCATGTAGCCCCACAAAATCCATCGGGTCATGTATTTTCCATATTGCAGTTCCTATCGGCATAGGTTCATGGCTATCTCCCCGACCCATGTTGTTTTTGTGCTAACATTTGTATGCTTTAGGTCTGTTAGCAAGACTTCTTTGATGTCTCAACGATCACAGGTCTTGTGCATTCACCTTTCGGTGGGACTCTTTCATTGTTTCGGCGACCGAGGAGGAACCTATCGGCAGGAGTTTGGTTGTCGGGGTAGTGTCTTATCGAATTCAATATGTCTCCCCGACTAATGCATGGAGAGGTTCATCGGCGAGAGCAAAGTGGTATCGACATTATGTCTTGGTGAATGTCTTTTTTCTTACCGACTAGTGGTGGGAGGATTCATATTGGTAAGAGTTGGAGCTATCGAGATAAGGTATCAGTGAGTGACCTTCAGTCTCGTTGACATCACATATGGGGTTTCACTTCGGCCAAACACAAAGTCTTCAGTGAGTGGTCACAACGAAGTGTATATGTCTCACCGATGGAACATAAAAGGTTTCTCTCAAATGGCTTTCGGTGAGAGGTTAGTTGTGTCTCGCTGACCGACAACATAAGGGGATGCGATATCGGCATGAGTTATGGTTTTCGGCATGTGGTCTCGGTGAGTGACATTCAGTCTTGCCGATGGAAAGCAATGAAGGGTCTTTTTCAGCATGAGAATTGACTTGTCTCAGCGACTCAGTTTGGATGAAGACTTCCAGTATGACTCAAAGCATTCTACGAGAGGTCTCCCCGACATTGATATGTCTCGCTGATAATGTGCATGGGGATTATGTCGGTGTGAGGATTACTTTGTCTTGGCGATCTGTGGTGAACTCAGGGACTTTCGGTGAAACAAAATGAAATTTGCAAGAGGTCTCTCCAATACCATTAAGTTACAACGACTGTGGACGAAACAAAAGGAACACATCCATGGGAGATACTCTTGTGTCTTGGCGACTGAAGCAAATATAATAGAAATGTGATCTTGGGGAAACATAAAGGTATTCAATATGATTTCTCCCCGACAGTAGAAAGTCACGGAGAAAGCCAATAAAGGACCAGGCGGAGTGATTAATGATTGAATTGCCTTCGGCATAGCTGTGATTTCTCTCAGCAACTGTTTCAGTAAGATTAACAGAAATTCAAACACTGTGGCTGACATGGATTTTCCTGAATACTGCGGCTGGCCGGCATTGGAATATGAAGCGATATGATTCTTGATGTTGGTGTATAAATATGCATTCCCGATTGTAATTAAGAGATTAGATCTTAGAATAGATACGGTAGATTAGGAATGGACACAGTAGAATAAAGTTCTCATTCTAGAGACTATGTTGCATGTTTTCAAATGGTGATTTCAATGAAATTCAGTTGGTGTGGTAGTTTATTTCCGGTGTCCATTGTCTGTTGAATTTATTGAAAAGTATTGCTAAGCTGTCTCCAAGTTGATTCTTTATGGTTGTTTAAATTGATATAACAAGCTTATTTTTAGTTTATCAGTGCACATTTGTTGTATCTGTGTGGCTAATTAACTGGTTCTCTCAAGAAGAGATTAAATCCTTTTAGTTGATCACAGTAATCAAGGAGATTCATCTAGGTTATTAAAGTAGAGCTTAGTCGTCATAATCCTGCATGTTTATACAAGTTGTAAATAGAACATTTTCCAACAATTTAATTTTCTGCCAGAATAAGTTGCCCACTTCTATTTCATTTGACTCCACATACCCAATAAGGCACTAGTCTCTGCAATTTCATCATCTTGATTCATTTAGTTTCTTTACATCTATTTTACATTTGTTAATTGAGTATTCTAGGATTTAGATTAAGAAGATCGCTATTGCGCTTGAATTCATTTATTCACTTACATCTGCCGTTGTGAACAAATCATTGCAAGAAGGATAACCATAAGTCAAGTCTACTTCATTCAGATAGGTACACCCACCTAGGTTTAGCAGCACCTAAAGAGTAGAAGGTTGAGTTCTCTTGACCTTGTCTGTTACCCTAAAGCGTATCAAGAGATTGGCAACCTCTTGAGGCATTCCGCTTGCGTTTTTGAGAGCTAACACTCTCCATATCACTGGAAGAAGGTCCAAATTCAAGTGCTCTTATCGGAATAGAAATGTTAATTTCTCCAAACTTACCTAGCAATTCTTTAAAGAAATTTGCATACTTTTTCTCACAATTTTCCAAAGTATTAGTGTTCAAAAATTTGTTTACAAACTGGTTCATTTTCTTTCCATACAACATTATCGATCTATGGAAAGAAACTCAAAAAATACATCACAAGACATATGACCAAGGTACCAAACTTGAAGGGGTAATCTGCCTCCTTTGTTAGTTGCACATTTTCCATCAATTGATCTTTTAGCAATCCACATAGATCAAAGTCATGATCCTCCATCATCATTTTATGAGAGATATAAACTGCGCTTGCCGAGGTTGCACCTTCCCTGTTTCTGAAAAAGATTTTGTATGAAATTACATGCGCAATGCACCTTGTTATCAAATCCTTGATCGTAGAAATTATCAGAGCCCTTTGATCTCCTGTTACTCTAATTAGGGTTTTGACCTCCTTGTTCCAAATCGACTTCTTTTTTGAAATATCCCAAAAATTGCATAAACTAGTTAAATTCTTGATTACCTCTTTTGAAATGTGATAGGGTTTATCCATAGTTAGAATGTCATCATTCAATATTTTCAAGATAAACCTAACAACTTCCACATTATCAAAGTACAAAAATTCACTCCAAATGTCCAAAATTTTGTGTTTTACACCTTCAAGCAATCTCAATTCATCGAACAACAAATTTCTCACATCCATAATCGGGTGTGTGCAAGAAGTTGAGTCCACTTTTTGGCCAAAAAGTGGAAGTGTTTTCCCTAATTTTCAGTATTTGACACATTTGACCTTAAAATTTGAAGCACTTAGAGATGAAATCTGTAAAAAAGTCACTAATCATAAAATGTAATGCTCGGAGTCTAGTTTTCAAATATGTAATTTATTTCAATACCCAGATTGTACAAATTGAGTTTTAATACTAGGCATTTCTAAAAACCACTGTTTAAAGTCATTTTTTTTTACCATACCATGCACATGTACGACATCCATATTTTGACTTAAATTATCGTATTTTTCTAAATCCTTTTGGGAAAAGTTTTATGACTCATTGAAGCTTGCTCTTGATATTTTTTTGTAATTTTTTATTGAATATTTTTTTTTTGTTAATTTTTTATTAGGCAGATTTGTCATTTTGAAAAATCGTCATGTACGACATGCACAAGATGACCTAAACTTATCATTTTCTATTTTTTTTTCAAATTGAAAAGAATTTTCTGAAGTTTTCTCTCGTGCAATCCGTTTGTCAAAATGTTATGTTGATCAAAAGTTATTAAAATAGTAAAAAACTTTGATATTTAAAGTTTATGGACCAATTTTATTAGAAATTAATTGAAAATAGAAAAAATAATTCAATTGCAAAAAAAATTACATATTTAGAATCTGCATTGTTTGATCTAAAATGGGTTTTAATTTCGTCAGAAAATTTTGCAAAAAAGGTCGTCACCATATGTCCAAAGCCAGTATTTTTCTTTGACATTGTTAGGGCCTTCAACTTGCAGGTCAAACCAGGTTGAAGGCCTAGGTTTGGAATTCCAATGCTTTTCCCGAACCAAAAACCTTGGCAAAAACCCCCCCACGATGCAAAAAAAAATTCAAATTTAAAAAAACGGGATCCTGTTCCCATCGAATAGCATTCTGACCGTTGTAGAGGTAACGGGATCCCGTTACCTTTACACGGCTCCGACATTCAATGTCGGTGAACGAGATCCTAATTATAGAGCAGGATCCTGCTTATTAATAAACGGGATCCTATTTTGTAATCGAGATCCCGTTTATTTTATTTAAAAACACTGTGCAAAATTATTGTCAAGTCTGCAACTTTGCAACTTCATATGTACGACCAAGAGCACTAAAAATCAATTATTTTTCATAATTTATTGTATTTACAGGTGGTCAATTTTATTTTTGGTTGATTTTATCAAAGGGAGCATCATCTACACCATTTTTGAAGTGAAATTTGCAATATGGATTGAATTTTTCAAAGGAAGCATGAAGAAAATAATTTTTAAAGTGGAATTGTGGTAGTTTTCTACTTGTTTTGAGGAACACAAGAGGAACAATTTTGTTGTAATAGGTATTCAACTTCCAATTTGGATTGGATATTTTGAAGTATTTCACTATTAACATTCATTTGTGCTTGAGAATTTTATAATTATGGGAGATAAACTTCGTAATAAGAGAAGAAAGACATCGAATCCTCAAGAAGTTGAAGCAAATAGAGAAAAAGAGAGACAAAGACAAAGAGAAAGAAGAATGAGAATAAAATCAATGAACAATGGTGGAGCAACCAATTCAACAACTATTGAAGATACCATAGTTGTAGATGAAGCTAATTTGCAAGGAGTCAATTTGGAGAAGAATATGATTATACAAAAAAGTCCTACTATGTCTTCAAATCCCTCTTTGAATGCTATGGAGAATGTTTCAATATGCACAAATCCAGGTACATCTTCAAATCCACATGTTAGTGAAATGGTAAATTTGTATGTAGAAGTTTTACGAGATCTTTGGATATAATGATATTTGACATTGATATATTGAGGAGAGATAAGAAACTTTTACTATAGAATTTGTTGAAAACAAAAAATAAAAATCTTTTGTTACAAATGAAAATCAGAATGATCATTTTCTTGAAAATGAAAACAAAACCTACATTTTTGATGAAAATGAAAATGAAAATGAAAACCGTTTTGTTGATGAAAATGAAGATGAAAATGTAAATGAAAATGGAGATGAAGATGAAATGAAGATGAAAATCTAGAATGTGATGTTGAATTTAATGAAAATACTTTTTTTTAAAATTGGAAGTGGTGTTTTCGATAATCTTC
>VDFB02009736.1:26866-59922 GCA_007258455.2 Sequoia sempervirens | reverse complement strand
ATGCCTATATACAAATTTGTTCTGCAACTCACCAAACAGTTTGGAATGGAAAATTACCGCCATGTTAATGATGCCTTCTTAATGGATACTGCCAGGAGGCTGGAAGGGAAATTAGAAGTGTGATTCTCTCTAGACTCTATGTCCTTGATAATGAGATATGGGATTTTTTACATTCATTTTGATAAATTTTCTTACTTGAGAATTGGCAGATTTGAAGGCGCTCCATTCAAGTTGCCCAGATACCCATATGACCTTATTGTATTTCTAGAGGTCTGTAGACAAATGGCCGAGGTGAATGTTAAATATTTGAAAATGGGTAAGAGAGGGTATTCTTGTCCATTAGTATTTTCTTCTTTCACATGTAAAAGTAATCAGGTTGCCAAACAGGCCTATGAGGCCTTGAGACAATTTAATTTTCCTAATTGTTTTTGAAGAACCAGTTTTGATAATAAAGGTTTCATTAGATAGAATTGTCATGGTGGGAGCTCCTATGTGCATATTCCACGTATTGAAGATTTCTGGGAGGATTGTGTTAATGAATTTTAAGTTTTTAGAAGAGACAATATGAGGTTAAATCTTAAATAGATTCAAGATTTCGAGCTGCCTCTATGCATCCCATAAAATGTATTTGAGAATTCAATGATTCTCCATCTTGATTATGGTAATTTTTTGTCAGGGTTTTCCATATGTGTTGATTGGAATAAGGAAGAGTGCTCTGATATTCACGAGCACTTAGTTTTAGTTATTGAGAAGACTCAAGATTGGCTAGCAGGTAAATGGAAGTAGTGTGTGGGTTCTACCCATGGTTCAAAACCTTCAGGCGAAAAGGAGACATGGTCATCAACTCAAGCTTTGAATGTCACCTCATCAATAGGAAGACTTGCCGATAAATCATTTGGATCAAATTCATAGTCAGGGGGAGACGAAGAAAAACCAGAGGATGTGACCAAGTTGAAGTCCACCCATGAACAAAATTTACCCTCCTCTTCCCCTAAGCAAAGTGAAGATCAAGATAAGCTCACAACTACAGATTTTGGGAATATTTTCCAAAATATTACCGATGATAATGTTTTTCCTCCTTTGTCCAAAGATGTGCCCGTCCCATCTAAAAATCTAGTTAATACTCCTCACAAACAACAATTTCTTGTTGCTGGAAGTACAAGTGACAACACAACTACAACATCCCCAGGTTAGTTGAAAAAGGTTGTGGAAAAGAAGAGAAAATCAATTCCTTATGTTGTGGTAGAAGTTGATACCATAGCCAAACTTCTTCAGGATTCTGCTAAGCCTAAAAAGGCTAGGAAAATGTCTAGGATAATAAATGATGATGCCTCAGGACACCAATTGTTGGAAGTGGCGGACCCAATAGGGGAGCTGAATGAAAATGAAATTACTGCAAATGATTATAAGATCACTCATGTGGATATGGGACTTGCTACCCTTGAAGGGGATGTATACCATGTTGGTTTCTCTGTGAATGCTCTAATCAAACACGTGAAGGATGAAAGGAAAGAAAACATTAAATTTCAATCTCAATTACTCGCTCTTAGCCAATTTATTTCCTCTTTAATTGCTACTCCTGTTGTTGAAGAAAGCACTAGCTCTCATATTGAGAGCATTGATTCTAAAACTTTGCAACAGGTTAAAAGGAGTATGATCTATTCAAAAGGTGCCAATGAATGGATAGAGAGGACCTCCTAGAATGCTTTATCATACCTCGGTGAGATTGTTTGTTTCTATTCAAAAGTTAGTTGAAAAAGGAAGGAATTATTAGTAGTGTATATGCATAAAATTGGTCATGTTTTAATAATCCTAACATTTAATTAAATATTTATTATTTAATTAAATCCTCTAAAGTCTTCTACATGTAATTAAATTTAATCAATTTAATTATAGTGTTCATTCATTTTATTCTCCCACCATAATTAAATAAATTTATTTTATTTAATTATTTCACAAATGTACTTGATTAAATTAAATAAATACATTTTTATTTATTTATAGTTAATTGTCATCTTTTGAATTTAATTAAATCTTTTTTTTAATTAAATTTAAATATCTCTTTTCTTTCTATTTTAAACTTTCCTCTAAATTAATTAAATACTTTTATTTAATTAATCTCATAACACATGTCATTCCTTCTAATTTAATTATATATTTTATTTAATTAAAGATCTGCTTTCTTCAAATCATAATTAGATATTTCACTTAATTATAAAATCTTCTGATTTCCTCAAAATCTTAATTAAATATTTAGTTAAGAAAAATCAACGTGCACTCATAAATAAATAATTGAATTAGATAATTCATTATTTATCTTCTGAGAATCTTTCCATTTTTCTTCTAAAAAAAGATGATTTTTAAATCATCTCATCTTATCTCTTCCATGAAAATGGAAAAATCTTGCTTTATTCGTTTTCTTCTATTTTCTCTTCAATCTCATCTATCTTCAATCGTTCGATCATTCCGGGTATCACGACCGTTGACCAGCCTAGCCAGTCAAAGATCTGAAAGAAATCTCTCATCGTCTGCGATTACCGTCCGAGCGTTGCAGTTTAACCTACGACCGACCTAACTTATCGCCACATTCACAGCTGCATTCTTGCATTTTTTAAGCGACTCAATAAATATTCCTCATCACCAGCATGATCTTTGCATTTTAGCATAGTATGCATTTCATTTATATCTCATTCTTCAGTTGTCCATTTTGTTGAGTTTGATCTGTTGAGTCTGAGAGCAACTGGAAACAACAAAACGCTGAAGATAGAGAGAAATAAGATGACTTTGGGGAGGCTGCCATTTATAGTTTGTTTATGCTGTTTTTCTTTCAGTTTTCTTGATCTAATGTCTTATTAAATGTGTTTTTGAATTCATTATAATAGATCATATTTTCATACACACGCGTCATTGCCAGAGTGGGGCCTAATGCCCCGTTACCAATATTTTCTTATAAAAATTCGCGGGGTTTCCGCGTTGGGGTTACGTTGGAAAGGAATTTGCATTTTGGCATCAGGAACTTTACGAAACGTGGCCTTCTAGGATTATAATTTCTTTCCCTATTTGGTAGTGTTCGATTGCATGCAGGAGTTGTTTTAAAGCTCTCCCCGAAGAAGTTATTTTAAGTGCATCAAAGGAACCGCTAACAACACATTTAGTCTCCTGTTTGAACGAGTTAAATCGCGCCAAAATTACAGCCAGTGCATTTCAAGTTTTAGCACTTTTAAAGGAATTTTGTTTCTCACGCATTTAAAATTAGATTTAGAGTATTCAATACATATTTATGGGTTCAAATCAACATTTTAATTCTGATAGAATTGCTTACTTACAGGGTCTATTCTGTCTCTTTTGAGGTCACATTTCTATGCTTTTGAGGTGTTTCTATACTTTTCTATTTCTATAACGTTTTTGGGGTCTGTTTCTACCACGCACATCTAAGGTTTGTTTCATATAGTAATATTTTGGCATATCGCGCTTTATCATTTTATTAAAATACGAGTTTGCTAACCTAAAAAAAAAAGTCGAAGTCAGGATGCGTCCATGGAACAAAATTTTCTTTAGTTCAAAAGAAAGAAAAAATCCTAGGACAGACATCTGAGATGAAATTGATCAATCCTAAGGATGAGCGTGGAACTTCCGATAAAACAATCTAAGGATGGTCACCGCACAATGATCGCTACGATTTAAGAATTAGACAAAATTGTTTATCAGCGAGCAATGTCTTGGCTTGATTAAATCCATTTGTGGTTTTGGGTTTTAAAAAGAACATTTGTTTACTTTGTCTTTGGCAATAGGCCTATGCTCTCCCCTTAACTGGGTGATCAGAATACCAGACTTGCCTTTTCAATTTCATGCAAATTTACTGCTTTAATTACGTAGAGGCATGGCAGGTGATGGGAAAAATACTGCACCCCTCACAGGGGAATGGAGGCTCAAATTAGGTTCAGGCCAAAGAAACCCGGGGCTATTCAGCACACTGTAAAGAATTTTAAAGAGAATTTTAGAAACCCTCTTTTCCTGTAGTGTACCAAGAGATAACCATCCCCAAAGACTTTGTTCTAAAGTTGGGAGGTCTCCTGAGGGAGTTTATTATTGCCGCACCAAATGGAAACCCTTACTACAAACCTAGTGTAGTAGCTAGCCGAAGTCGGTTTCAGACATTCCTGTGAAATCCCCACACTACAAGGGGAGGAAGGAATACACGAGACATACCATATAATTGCCAAAGGGTACATTTAACATGGGATCACACAGGTATCCACTTTAAGTCGATACGAGTACCGCGCTGGAAAGGAATAATAGAAACACGGGTGCCCCTTGAGGGTGACGGTACATTAATGATTCAACCGCAGTTACGAGATGTGTGGAGCTCGATTGCTAGAATGACCTGCTTGAGTACTAAGAGTGAGTCTGTCTAAATTTTCTTTCATGTGCTAAACCTATGAAAACATTTGTTGAAAAAAATTTCTCGATCAAACACTTGATGTTAGTATAGGGTTTTAAAAACAATTATTTTCAGAGTGTTTGTTGTGTTTTCATTTACATTAATTCAGATAAAAGATCATCCAAAACGAACATGAAAAACAACTGAAATCTTTCACACGTCTGACTTTCTGACATTCTGATATCTCTCCCATGCTTAGAGATTGGAAATCAATGAAATTTGTTAAGAAATCAATTTCTAATAGAATCAAGAAACCCAGGAAACAATTAGGGTACAAGAAAACATTACAAAGAAGAAATTTTTTGTACAAGAGTTGACACATCTTGCTTCATTACCATGGATTTCTTTATAGATACCAAGACTTTGTTAGGGGATTCACTGACGAGTATACTATAGATCCCTTGGATTCTTGAGCTCATTATCAGAGATTAG
This sequence comes from Sequoia sempervirens, assembly GCA_007258455.2. Classification (NCBI taxonomy): domain Eukaryota; kingdom Viridiplantae; phylum Streptophyta; class Pinopsida; order Cupressales; family Cupressaceae; genus Sequoia; species Sequoia sempervirens. The sequence continues at coordinate 55,049 of VDFB02009736.1, read as the reverse complement.
CTCTATCCCAACGGCATAATCTTAATCAACCTCTTGAGTTTGATAATATACCTCAACCTTTTATTGAGTATCCCTCACATCCTAGTGAAATCCTCCAGTGATCTTGAATTATTCCTTCAAAAACAAAGATCAAATCTTAAGAGTGCACCTTCCGAACAAATTTCCAATTTCTTGATTCAACTTCCCCAACAGGATTCTGATATCCTTCATCATTGGAAGCCACAATCAAGAGTTAGGAACATCCTTGATCATATCATAAGATTTTCATCTTATCAGATCAAGACATCATCATCATTGCACTTGTCAGAACTATGATCTAAGTTTAGAGGAACTCTTCAAAATCATATGCCTATTTTCACAAGATCTCAATCCAATAAATTAAGGGACGAAATACAACAAGAAGGTCATATCCAAAACACTCAAGAAGAAGGAGAAAGCAGTAATCCTCTTTACATTATGAGTCGTAATCCACTTTTCGACAAAGATATGGATAATAGAGAAGAAAATCTAGTCCACCAATACAAATACATGAGCAAAAAACACATAGATAGTGATGATGAGCAAGATGAAGAACATCTTAGAGAGGCCAAGCAAGATCCCAAATTCCAAAAATCCATAGAAAAGATCTTGCAACGCGATAAAGAAAAATACTTCCTCTATCTAGCTGACCAAGGAGCTAAATTGCCTCATGACTTTGATACCAAGCATTTGAAAAACAAACCTAAAGAATCACCCCTAGTTGATCTTAGTGCTTTGACTCAACAACTTAAGGCACTTCAAGGACAAGTTAAAGAGTTACAAGGGGGAACCACCACAAAAAAAATACACTTGAGGACATTTGTCCTTATCCTTTTGATCAAAGTCTCAACATGATTCCATTTCCCAAACATTGTGAAATGCCAAAATTTGATCACTATAATGGGAAATCGGATCCAATCGATCATGTTAGAGACTTCCAAAACATGACATTAGAATTTACTCAAGAGGACACTTACTTGATGCGGTTGTTTCCTAGGAGTCTTGGAGCTCATTCTATGGAATGGCTATCAAAAATCACACCTCCTGTCAAGACATTTGAAGAATTAATCAATCTGTTTATATCCCAATATGCTTACAACATCCAATACCAAATCACTATGATAGATCTCTGCAAAGTTGCACAAAAACTTGGCGAATCTTTCATTACGTTTCTTCAAAGATGGAGAAGAATGTTTGCTAGATATCCACATCCTGTTCCTGAAAAGGAAAAGATGGTTACCTTCATTAACAGCTTGAATTCAGAAATGAGCTATCATTTGAACTTACATTGTCCTCCTTTTGAGAAATTGATCGAAGATTCCATAACCATTGAAGGTGCTTTGGCCAAAAGAGGAGTAATCAATCATGACAATCCTAGCTCATCCAATCATCACAACAATTAGGACAAGTCTAAATTTTGGACTCGCAACAAGAATGTAGTGAATGATGGTGTTGTTGATGCGAATCATGCCTTGACCAAGCCATTTGTTCTTAGTGCTCCAAGCACTCGCCACAACAATGTCAACTCAATTACAAATCAAGGGAACAATCTTCCTCCTCTGAGAAACAATGTAAATCAACATCATACTCCCAATCAAGGAACTGTCAACAATCCCGGTTACCGAGGAACCAATAACAATCATAACTCCTTAGGGAATACCTTGAACACAAATCCACAATGATTTTCATTCTTCTCTCGTAGAAGAAATTATACTTCTATAGGGAAATCTTTGGAATCCGCACTCAAAGAATTGATGGCCAAAAATGTCATTACCTTGCCACCTCAGCGAAACTATGAACCCAGTGTAAAGCCTCCATCATGGAATGAGGCATACTATTGTGACTATCATTGGTGCAAAGGTCATCGCACAAATAACTATCAAGCCTTGAAGAATACTATTCAAGACTTAATCGACAATGACATCGTCACAATAGAAGGACATCAAAAATCAAATGAAGAACAAAAAGTTTTCCGAGATCCTTTGCCTAACTATCAAAAAGGTGAGTCTTCTGAAAAAAATGTGAATCATATTGAGGATCTGATAATTAATCATATCTACACTGATGATGAACGGATCAATGTCATAAAAGTCAAGGAAAAGATGGAATATAGGGAGGTCAACGCAACAACAAGGGTGCAAGCCAAAGTTGTCTTAAAGGGTGTCCCCTCAAAATCCACTGGACCTACACCTCAACATCAATATGACTTAGTTAACCGACTTCGGAAGACCCCTGCTTAGATTTCTATTTTAGAACTCTTGAAGATTTCCCCAGCACATAAAGAAATTCTCAAAAAATCCCTCTTTGAAACAACTGTATCCATTGATTTGGATGTAGACCAATTTCAAGCTATGGTCGAACACTTGTCTTCACCCACATGCCTTTCATTTTCAGAAAAGGATGACGTTTCCATAACTCATCCTCATAACTCATCATTATATTTAGAGGTCATGGTTCACAAGTTTCGTGTCAGACAAGTTCTAATAGATGGGGGTGCTAGTTTAAATATATGTACTATGAAGTTGGTCAAGGCTTTGGGATTTTCTAAAGACTCCATTGATTTCAGAAGAAAGATTACCATTAAAGCCTATGATGATGAGGAAAGAGCATCCAAGGGTCTAATAATGTTGCCAATCAGAGTGGGTCCTGTTATCAAAAATACCTTTTGTCAAGTATTAGACCGTGATCTTGCGTACAACATCTTGTTGGGTCGTCCTTGGATCCACGAAATGCAAGCTGTCCCATCTACATATCATCAATGTCTTAAATTTCCTTACGATGGATAGGAAATCATGATATCAACTGACAATTCAAATATTCAGACTTGTGATAATATCAAAGTCAGTCAAGATAATTTAGTTCCTAACAATCGAGAAGCTCATGCTAGTACTTCTCTAAAGATCGACACATAAATTAGTTAGTTAGCCACTAGTTTTGACAAGAAATTGAAATTCAAAGACCATGGAGTCGGAGAATACTCTCTCTATCTCGCTAATTTATCACATCTCCTCGGTCACATGGACAACCTTCCATCACACAACATCAAATATCAGTAGCATCGATGTCAACACAACCACCAATGGAGCAGATTACAAAGTTTAATGGACAATTCATCAAAGAAAAATTCCCCATGGAAGATCCTGAGGATAGGGAAATTCTAAACTGGCTCTATAAAGATGAAGATGAAGTAGTTTTTAATGTCAAATTACCAACAGAGAAATATGGAAAAGGATATTCTATCATACAGAAGATGGGCTATGATAAGGGTCCCATCGGGAAAAGAAAAGGAGTAGTTGAACCTATTAATCCTCAGGGACTTGCTACAAAGGAGAAAACCGGATTAGGTTATGACGCTACCTCGAAAGAAAGAACATCTAAACAACTGCAAGGCACTGTTTTCACATTGCAAGAAGGTTTAGGTTCAAGAGAAGCATGTTTGGCCATAGTTCATAATTTCATGGAAAATAACTCTAACACAGACTCTACTGAATATGAATGGGACACCATTTACAATGATGAGTTCTGGAGGGATAAAGAGGTTGATATAATACACAAGTATACCCCAACTCTAATCGAAGGTGAAGGTTTAGGGACCCAAACACAAGAATCCAAACTACAAAGTCACTATGATACTAGTGATACTGAGTCAGATTTAAATGAACAAGACTATCATGAGAACAGTACCATCATTGATCCACCTCATCTCTTGGATCCTACAGTCAACTCTGTTATGACAATAACCATAGCCGATTTCATGTAACCCGATGACACACTATCTTTGATCCATCCTGATCTCATTGATTGGGATTCATCCGAACTTATCGATATACCCATATTCCCAAATGACGAAGCTATTGTAAACTTCGTTTCCGCAGATGACACAAATGATTGTTCCACTAGCGATTCTCGGCATAGAGTCTTTAATTAGGAGAGTGTCAAGTCTCCCAGCTACAAAAATAAAATTAAAAACAAAAGATCTAATGGTGAAAACCAGAATCTGGCAGTATTAGATCAAACAAAAGATAAAATAAAGAGTGTATCGGATGGTGAAAACCTTTTTCAAGCACCAGACGATGGGAATTTTGACACTCTCTCGGAACACTACCATGAGCAATCGCCTATTTTGATTGAGCCTACAAATTCCATCGATCTTGAAACTTCAGACAAACCAAGAATTTTACAGTTGGCTGTATCAATGATAGAAAAAGAAATACCAGAGTTCATGGAATTTATAAAAACAAATCAATTCAACTTTGCTTGGTCTTACGCGGTAATGCCTGGTCTTGATCCTGATCTTATTATGCATCATTTGTCTATCAAATCAGGAGTTAAGCCTATGAAACAAAAACTCAGAAAAATGCACCCCCATGTTGCATTATTAGTTAAGGAAGAACTGAGAAAACTCCTTGATGTGGGCTTCATAAGATCAATCGACTATGCTGAATGGATCTCCAACATTGTTCCTATAGCCAAGCCAGATAAAGTTTTCAGAGTGTGCACAAATTTCAGAGATCTTAATAAAGCATGTCCTCAGGATGACTTCCTACTTCCAAGCATTAACAGTCTAGTTGATCTAACAACTAGCCATGCCATGTATTCATTAATGGATGGTTTTTCTGGTTACAACCAAATCAAGATTGCACTTGAAGACCAAGAGAAAACAACTTTCACATGTCCATGGGGAACTTACTGCTAGAACATCATGCCTTTCGGTCTAAAGAATGCTGGGGCTACTTACCAAAGAGCCATGACTATGATCTTTCATAACATGATGCACACATTCATGGAAGATTATGTAGATGACATATTGGCAAAATCATACACTAGAGAAGGACATCTAGAAATATTGTCTAAAATATTTGCAAGATTGGAGAAATTCAAAGTTCGCCTCAATCCCAAGAAATGCATTTTTGGAGTCACATCTGGAAAACTCTTAGGATACATAGTATCCGAAAAAGGAATTGAAGTAGATCCTGCCAAAATATAGGCAATCATGGAGATGCCTCCCCCAAGGAACATCAGTCAATTGGGATCATTACAAGGATGACTTCAATCTATACGAAGGTTCATTGCACAATTGGCCGACAAGAGTCTACCTTTCACACATCTCCTGCATAAGAATGTTCCTTTTAGATGGGATGAAAAATGTGAGATGGCTTTTCAACAAATCAAACAGTACCTGATAAACCCACCAGTTCTAGTATCGCCAAATCCAGACAAACGATTAGTCTTGTATATTGCCGCAACAAAGACATCCTTGGGTGCATTACTAGCACAAGAAGACCATACATGGAAAGAACGTGCAATCTATTATATCAGCCGAACATTAACAGGGCATGAACTCAACTACACTTTCATTGAGAAGGCTTGCCTAGCAGTGGTCTTTGCTTCACAAAAGTTTCAACACTACATGTTAACTCATACAATTAATCTTATTGTAAAGATTGATCCACTCAAGTATCTGTTAAGCAAGGCTACATTGATAGGAAGGCTAGCAAAATGGATTATTATCTTAAGTGAATTTGACATCCATTATATTGATCACAAGGCAATCAAAGGACAAGTTATTTCTGATCAACTAGCCGAAGCACCACTACATGCGAAGCATCCCATGCACATTGAATTTCCAGATGCTGATGTCTTCAATGCCGAATCAAAACAAACAAAGTCTTTATATTTTGATGGTTCTTTTACCCAACATGGATCAGGGGCAGGCATACTCTTTGTCACCCCTCAAGGTAATACCATTCCTTGGTCATACAGGCTAATGTTTCCATGTACCAACAATATAGCCGAATATGAAGCCTTAATCACCGGACTGAAGATTGCATTAGAATGGAGGATCACTGAACTACAGATCTATGGTGATTCATAGTTGGTCATTAATCAAATCAATGATGATTATTAGACCAAAGATGACAAACTATTTCCATATAAAAATATGGTTGATGACTTCAAGAAGTACTTTGTGGACATCAAATTCACACAAATTCCAAGACTGGATAATAAAGCAGCCGACGCCATGGCCACGATCGCATCATTGCTACAACTCCCAGAAACTCAGGCTCGTTATGAATTTCTGGTGGAACAATCATTTGTACCTGCTTATGACACCCCTGAAAGCCAAATCATTTGCCACTTGGTGGGATCCGATTCACCTTGGTATGGAAAAATCTATGCCTATCTAAAAGACATCTTACCACCTGATTTATCCTGTAACCAAAAGCGAAATTTTATCCGCCAATCCTCTCGCTACACTCTTATCACCGACACCCTTTATCGCCATGGTCTTGATGGTACTCTACTTTGATGTCTTGAATGTGATGAATCTGACAAAGCTTTACAAGAAGTTCATGATGGAATTTGTGGTACTCATTTAAGTGGACTAACCTTATCCAAGAAATTGATTAGAATGGGTTACTACTGGCCTACAATGGAGAGGGAATCCTTCACTTTTATTAAAATGTGCTCAAAATGCCAGATTCATGGGAATCTCATTCACGCTCCTGCACAAGAACTTCAACTATTTACACCAACCTGGCCATTCTCTCAATGGGGGTTAGATCTAGTTGGAAAAATTCATCCTTCCTCATCAAACGGACACAAGTTCATCATCACAGCAATAAAGTATTTTACCAAGTGGATTGAGGTAGTATCTCTCACTAAAGTCATCAGCAAATAGATCTCATCTTTTACACTCAACTATCTCATTTGGTGGTATGACATTCCCACCTCCATCATCACAGATAATTGATGACCATTCAAGAATCAGGATGTTGACGAACTCTGTGAGCAATTTCATACTCAACACAGATATTCAACACCTTATTATCCACAAGGGAATGGCCATGCAGAGGCCTCAAATAAAACAATATTGAAAATTTTGAAGAAGACTATGAATGATGTAGGGAAAGATTGGCACATTCAACTCAATCCCACATTATGGGCCTATAGAACTAGCATCAGAACGCCAACATGAGCCACACCATTTGCTCTAGTCTATGGAGTAGAGGCTATACTTCCTCTAGAAGTTGAGATTCCCTCTCTCAGAGTATCGCTAAAAAGACTCACAACAGATGATGAATACAGAGTTTCCCGACTACAAGAGCTCGAACTCCTAGATGAAAAGGGACAAAGAGCAGCTGATCATTTGAAAGCATATCAACAGATGATGTCTCGCAGCTATAATCACAGAGTCAAGCCGCATACTTTTCAAGTTGGTGATTTTGTTCTGAAAGAAAATCCACGCAATCAGTAAGTCAGAGAGAAGAAAGGAAAGTTTGAACCAAATTGGTTGGGTCCTTATGTGGTCATCGCCGTCTATGGTTCATGAGCCTACAAGCTATCAATGCCAGAAGGGGACTTGTTTGACGAACCCATCAACAATATGCACCTGAAGAAATATTATGTTTAAGTCAGTTATCAAAATCAGAAAAAGTCCTGAAGAAATACAAAAACAAATCAGAAAAATTCCTGAAGAAATACAAAAAAATCAGAAAACGTCCTGAAGAAATACAAAAAAATTAGAAAAAGTCCTGAAGAAATACAAAAAAATCAGAAAAAGTCAAGAAATACAAAAAAAAATTAAAAACGTCCGAAGAAATACAAAAAAAATCAGAAAAAGTCCTAAAAAAAAAATTGTCATAGGGTGAAAACCTGACAATAGGCAGTTTATTGACAAGAAAAATGCAATAAAAACAAATAGTGAAAATCTGGCAAACAGACACTATTTGTAGTTCTCCATCTATTAGTTCACGTTCGACACTTGGCTTCTCAGCCTTCATTTCATGCATCTTTCCATCATCTTAGGGTCATACCAGCATCATGATGCCATCATTTTCCTAGAGCGACAACGTCTTACCATGGATTGATTATTGTACATATTCATTTCGGCAAGTTGTGTCAATATTGGGGGCAAACGTTGGCATACTGGGGGCAATCAACTTTCAAGATTTTTATCGAAACAGCCAGACAATGACATCAAACTCAATCATGCGAGCAAACAATCAAATCACGTGAACAACTATCCAATCATTGATACATATCACAACAGTTATCAACAAATACCATATCATGATTCATATCTGGATGATCTAAAATCTGAATAATGTTTGGACTAGCAGTATTCTATCTTGAATAATGGTTGTTTAATTTTCGATATCATCTCTCTGGAGCACACTTGATGATGTACTAAACTAGAGTAGCAGGGAAAGAGGATAATTTTTCTTTGTCTGCTGTCCTGAGGTCAACTATCCATCTGTTGCAAGTATGTTGTGCGACATGATTTCCAAAAGTTTATCATTGATGACAGTTCCAAATTTGCATCAGAAGGTGGTTAGTCTTTGTCTGTTCATGCAAGAAATGCTCAGGTCATCTCGATTCAATTATACCTCGATGTTTGTGTTCGCTTGCTATATCACAAATCATGAAAGTTGTACTCAGGTCATCATTGGTGCTAATTTACCCTTTGATGCTTGTACATACTTCCAACATTTTAAAATGCTCTATGATGATTTAAAGAAGGCTAAAAAAAAGCTCAACAAATGGTTGGTGTCATTTAGTTTCATTTCATCTAGCTCATTGTACATATTTGCATACTAGATTTGCATCCAAGTTTTGAAAGGTCAACAAACAAACATCAATGACTATCATGTCTCTTTGGACTATTTGTGGAGGATAGTTCAAAAATTTGTTTCATCATCATCATTCATTCCTTGCATTATAATTCATTATCTTATCATTTCATTTTATTAGCATTATCTTATCATTCATTTCATTACATTTTCTTATCATTCATTATCTTGTCATTTCATTTTCTTATCATTATCATTATCATTCATTCATTTCATTCCATTATCATTACATTATCTTATCATTTCATTTTCTTATCAGTATCATTACTATCGACGGATTTGATGCCGGATCTGATCTGATGCTTTGATCTACGACCCGACACCGACGGATTATTTACGGACGACGCCGGATTATCTTTATTATCTGGATTATTCATCTATTTGATCTGATTCACCTGACATTATCTATTCATTGATGACGGATTACGACGACGGACGATTTTATTTACTTTCGACCGCATCTGACGATTATTATCTGACGGATTATTTATCTATTCGGATGATGCTGGATCTATCTCGACGGTTTATTTATCTGATAATATCTTACGCATCTCGATGGATACGACGACGTCGGCATTGATCGATTTATTTTATTTGATTGATGATTATTTATATCATTTCATATTTACTTATTATTGCATTTCGTCATCATGTACATTTCATCATTTTCATATCATTTATCACATTACATTCACATCATCCTATCTTCATGTCAAATTACATTACAAATTCATAATTCATATCATAAACACAACATTCATTTATTATCATCTTACATTTGAAAACCTGCATGACATCACATATTACATATTCCATGGTATATATTCATTTCATAAATCATCCATGTGCATGACATCATTAGTACGCATCATCAATCATTTGTCATCAATCATCATCATAAACACATCATATCAAATCATCCTACATATCATGTTAGTCATCAAATCATTCAAATGCATACCAAAATCCATAACTGCATATCAGATAATCACCAAATCATGATAGACATCATATAAATAATCTCATAAATGCACATCACATCATCAAAAACAATCATCACTACTACATATCATCACTCATCAAAAAAATGATACAAATGTCCAAATGTCCAATGAAACTGAAGAGTTCAAAGAGAGATACATAGGATATGATAAAAAAAAATGGCATATACATGCTCCAAAAATGATATACATCACAAGACTAGCTGGTTGATGCCCCTGATGGAGCTGGTATGGAAGGAGGTGGCCTATCACTGGTACTTGCATCTGGATCCCACCAAGGCCCAGTCACTCCCATGCTTTGTGTACGTGTCCACGATCTGCTCCTAGTCTTGCTGTGAGACTGGGGAAATGGCTCTCTGCACTCGGGAGGACATAGCTCCTTGTACCTAACACGGTAATACTCATCCTCCCTCGCCATCTCCATACCCTCTGCAATCGCATCTTGCAAAGAGGCACTCTCTACAGTGCCCATCAGTCTCTGAGCTATGCCCTCAGCCTCTGCTACCCTCTGTCTCAAAGCATCCCTCTCTATGATCAACTGGGCTATCTGAGGATTTGGGGCAGGCTGAGCTACCTATGCCTGTGCCTGTACCTGTGCCTGAGCAAGCTGTGCCTGTAACTGCACTATCATAGCCTACGCCTGACCTAGCTGACCCTGGACAGTCTGCACCTGGGCCTGCAGAGTGGATATCTGTGCTTGCTGTGAAGAAGATGAAACTCTGATAATAGTCTGTGGTATGACACTGGATCTGGGCCGCCGTACAATCTAAGCACTAGCTAAGCTGTCGAATCTCTGCCTCACTGATCTCTTTGCCTCCCTTCCATCATCTCCCCTGTCATCCCCACCATCTGAGCTTCCCTCCTCATCTCCACCAACCTCCTCTTCTCCACTCTCCTCCTCCTCTCCTCCACCCACCGCCTACTCTCTGCCAACTGCACCCTCCTATCTCTCCACCTCCGGCTACTGTACCACTACAATAGCCCTGGCTCATCTAGGCATGTAAACCGTTGAAATCGATGAGTGTGGAAGTACACTAGGTACTCATCTGACATCCTGACATCTGTAACCTCTGGCCTATATGCCCATACCTCTGGCTGCAAGCTAGCATACTCTGTGTATGCCACCTGGTAAGTAATACAGTGTCCCCATCCAGGATCATCCTTGCATCGCCCATAATGAGCAATGCCCTGTGGCATCCCCTGCGTGAATCCATACTATCTCTACACCTGCAAGGCCAAAAATCTCTCAATATTGAACAGAGTTCGTCCTATTAGATATCAAGGTATGCAGACGAACGACATTTCCAAGTGATCCGTGTCCTAGGACTCACAATCTGTATATGGCCTCCATATAACGACATCCACATCATCCAACGCACGCCACCACTACTCCAACTTGCCCAGCTTGGGCTGGACAAGTGCACCTGAATATGCCTCCACATATGGCCTACCTGGTGGCCTCGCCCTAGCACATGCTGGCCTAGTAACTGCAATATGCTCCCAGGCCCAGATCTGGAGCAGCGTCACACTGCTGGCAAACTATTCAACCCTCGGTACACTACCTGATGTAAATCATGATACAAATGCGCCAAAATGTAGCTCCCCCAAGAGTACGTCCATGGTTGAGTCACCATCCACTCTAGCATCCTCCCCCACCCAACTGAAAATCCCTTCGACCGATGGTCCAATCCAAGGAAACCTCCAATAAAAGTTTCCAACACTGCAACTAAGACTGGATACCTGATAAAATCCACCCACGACACCCAATATCCAGCTATAGACGCATCATCGCAGATCCTCCTTAGTGCCCCTATCCCACCTATCTCCTTGTGGTCATAAACCACAAGGGCACCTACAACAGGAATCCCTAGAATCCTGTATACATCCTCAGGTGTCACAATCATCTCACCAGTCGGAAAATGAAAGGTGTTATGATTGGAATGCCACCTCTCTGCCAAGGTAGTAGCAATCCCCTGTTGACTCGAATCCCTCGCGGGATAGTCAGTAGGGATCCCAGTCCACATGCACCTATCCACTATACCTCTGCAGGAGTCAACTCTCCTATCTGATCCCAACATATCGGGAACCACTCTCTAATCTGGAGGTTGTCAAACACCTCCTATTATCATCACAAGGATACCTAATCAGACTCATATCAGTGACCCATATCATGTGCTCTATCTATCACTAACTCATATCAGTGACACATATCAAGTGACCCATATCAGTGACCCATATTAGCAACCCATATCACACAATCAAAACATCATTCTATTTGTATTTCAAATATAAATGCAAATATGTTTTCACATAATTCATTTACTATTTGTTTTCTATCGCAGAAAGCAAATTTATCAAGAGTCATATCAATCATTTACTACTTGTTTTCTATCGCAGGAAACAAATTTATTATAAGCCCTATCAGGCATTTACTCTTTGTCTTCTATTCGGGGAAACAAAGTTATTAGTTAATCATTAGCTATCAGCATGATGGCAAAACAATTTCTTTATCTATTGAACAAGGACGCAATATAGACCATAATTTTTCATCCTAGCATTCTGCCAAAATCTTCCCAGATGCGCTACTCTGTGCCTCTGATGCGCTAAAACTCAAAAGTGCTACAGTTTCCCTCAAAAGTGCTAAAACCCCGTATGCGCGGATATGCATCCCAAAAGCGCTAAAGTTTTCCCTATAAGCACTAAAACACTAGATGCGCTATGAAACCTAGTGTATGCGCTACTTCCTACCCTAGATGCACTAATTCTTAGATGCGCAACTCTGTGCCCTAGATGCGTGACTCTGTGCTCTAGCCAGACTCACACCTATAAGCACTAATCTACACTTCGTATGCGCTAGAACACCTAGTTTCACCCTACACCCTATATGTGCTAAAACACACCCTATAAGCACTACAAAAATTTGCGAATACGCTAAAATAGAACCGCGGATGTGCTAAAACATGTTTTTCTAACCTAAATCTGTGCGGAAATGCTCAAAAAATCACTCAAATTTGCAAAAATTTGAATCACAAAGAGGTTTAATTGACTCACCAGTGGTCCATACGCTGCTGGTCTTTGGAATCGTTGTGCCCGCTCGAATCTATGAGTGTGATATGAAATCAGCATCTTGCTGAGTCACTGTCAGAGCATCCAAATCACTATAGCAAAAGAGTGAAAATGACTTTCACTTTCAACCCGTTTACCTTACATAGGTCAATTAAGGTGGGATTTTGGTGGCATTTTCACTTTAATTTGGGGCATCTTTTACATCACTTATTGGAAGCTAAATCACTAACTCCCCAACAAACTCTTATCATCCGTGATTTACCTCTCGAAGGGGCGTCATCAGCATTAGCATCAAAAACATATCAGGGGCAACAAAAAAAAATATTTTCTTTGAAGCAATGCGTTTCACACATCACTTCAAAGAGGGGCAAAATGTATATGCATAAAATTGGTCATGTTTTAATAATCCTGACATTTAATTAAATATTTATTATTTAATTAAATCCTCTAAAGTCTTCTACATGTAATTAAATTTAATCAATTTAATTATAGTGTTCATTTTATTCTCCCACCATAACTAAATAAATTTATTTTATTTAATTATTCCACAGATCTACTTAATTAAATTAAATAAATACATTTTTATTTATTTAAGTTAATTATCATCTTTTGAATTTAATTAAATCTTTTTTTAATTAAATTTAAATATCTCTTTTCTTTCTATTTTAAACTTTCCTCTAAATTAATTAAATACTTTTATTTAATTAACTTTACAACACATGTCATTCTCTTCTAATTTAATTAAATATTTTATTTAATTAAAAGATCTTCCGCTTTCTTTCAAATCATAATTAGATATTTCATTTAATTATAAAATTTTCTGATTTCCTCAAAATCTTAATTAAATATTTAGTTAAGAAAATAACGCACTCATAAATAAATAATTGAATTAGATAATTCATTATTTATCTTCTGAGAATCTTTCCATTTTTCTTCTAAAAAAAAGATGATTTTTAAATCATCTCATCTTATCTCTTCCATGAAAATGGAAAAATCTTGCTTTATTCGTTTTCTTCTATTTTCTCTTCAATCTCATCTATCTTCAACCGTTTGATCTATCAGGAATTATCACAGCCGTTGACCAACCCAGCCAATCGAAATATTTGAAAATCTCTATAAATGCACGTGCAAATCCAAGCATTGGTTACAACACACGACGAACACAACATACGCATACATTACGCTGCATTCTTGCATTTTTAGCATTTCAACAATATTCTCATCATAGCATGATCTTTGCATTTTAGCATAGTATGCATTTCATTTATATCTCATTCTTCAGTTGTCCATTTTGTTGAGCTTGATTTGCTGAGTCTGAGAGCAACTAGAAACAACAAAACGCTGAAGATAGAGAGAAATAAGATGACTTCGGGGAGGCTTCCATTTACAGTTTGTTTATGTTGTTTTTCTTCCAGTTTCTTCAATTTAATGTTTTATTAAATGTGTTTTGAATTCATTATAATAGATCATATTTTCATACACACAAGTAGAACTGCAACATATGAGAAAAGAACAAAATACTCTTTTTGTATTGTCCAAGGAAGTTACAGATTTGGTTAATCTAGATCCAATTACATTAATTAGGGAGAAAATTGTGAATTATCCCAAAGAAGTTGATCCAAATTGGGCTTATTTTTTGGAATGACATTTGAGCATATATGATAACCTCATCAAAGAGACTAATACTGCAATGGGGAAATATTTGGACATACTAGTTGAAATAAGAGAAAATTGTCATAACCTGGGTGTATATATCATGGATGAATTTGAAGAGAAAATTATGGAATTCAAGGAAATTGCTGTGAAATTCAAAGAAACGTATAAATAGGAAATATCTTAAATAGCCACAACTACTTGGGAATCCTTCTCTAAGCTCGATAGAATGGAAATCCATTTGAAGTCCTACAAGACAACGCGGGACGGAATGAATCAAACTGTAGTTGATGCTGAGAGAAACTTAAAAAGATGGAAGAATCAGTTACAGATAACTACTACTGTAGGTGGCAAGAACATTACTATAGTTATTACCAAGTACCAAGAATACAGAGCGAGGAAGAGGGAAAAGGAAAAGTCACTAGGAACTGAGAAGATCCTAGAGGTTGAAGATGAAGAGCTTGGGATTATTGAAGAATGATGCTTATCTATTTTTAGCATCAACTTAGTTTACCTCTTTTTCTTTTGAAAAAGACTTTATTTTGTGTTATGTTTAAATCGTTGTCTTCAAGAAACCATTATTTAAAACTTGTTTTCAAGACTTTAAATAGTGTGGGGCAGAGAGGGCTCTCTCTCTCTTTCTCTTTGGAAAATTTTGATTTTCTCAAAAGAAAGATATAAAGTTTCTCTAAAATTCTTTCTTTCGATATGAATATGCTATGGTGAATTATGCAGATATAATCTTTGAATTACGGTGCATAATCTTATTTTGTTTCTATGGATATGTCATCAATGCATGTTTATATTGAAATGGTTATCGGTATGGAATTTCTTGCTGTGAAATGTTGATATGTGAATGAGCATTTTATAGTATATTTGGAAAGTTTTGCGATCAGTATTATTGAAATTGATATTGTTTAAATACACATTTCAAAGCTTTTTGGTTAAAAGCATTAACTTTATTTTCTTTCTGGTTAAAAGCAACACAAATTTAAATTCAATGCATATCATATAAGGTAACTACCACCTTGTTTAAAAGTAGAGAATCAGAATAGAATATCATCATATCTGATTCAACTATTGTTTACATTTTTCATCTCCATGGGTGTTAGAATATAGAGTTAGGTGACAAACTTGTGAACCAACAAAAATTTTGGAAACTCTACTGGGGATAAAATTGAAACCTTCGAATAATCATACTAAGATTAGTCGCTTATTGATGGGGAAAAATGGTGCTACCCCATGAGAATATATTTCCTATTTTACAACCTAATCTTGTCTTTCAAGACAAACATGAAGATATAATTGGCCAACTGAATACCCTCGCTTGGCGCACACACAAAAGTATAGAAGAATATAGAAGAGCAAGTCAAGTGTTAGAAAGAGAAGAAGAGTTGGCTGAAAACCTAAGGTTGTTTCTATTAAGACAAAGAAGGAGACAAAGGGAAATTTTGATTAGGGATCAGGCACCAAATCAGATTCCTGATAATCAACCAAGACAAAACCTTCCACAAAACAAATAGTGAGTGGAAGTTGGTGACTCCGGAAACAAGTGCATTAGTTGGAAAAGGTTGGCTTCTAAGAGATACACTAGAGGAGATAAAAATAGAGGAATTAAAGACGATGATTTTGAGTTCCTAGAATCAATTAATTTCTCCTCTTTCCCACCTACATGAAGGGCCCATTCTATTAGTAGACCTCCTAGCCCTACTAGGTCGTCACCAACCCTAAGCTATTCTTGTCAAGCCCTTCTTTTGTTTGGGATCATTCCTCCATTACACGTATTTTTTCCTGTAAACATGGCTCTTCCTATTCCATGGGGTGCTGCCATAGGTCCATTAACCTTGGGAGCTCAACTCCATGATTTACTGAAGGGTGCCAGAAAGATTGTACCTAAATTTGTAGGAGATGAAAAGGTGATTCCAGAAGAACATATTAAAGCTTTCTTTGTTGCCTCTTTTGTTCTAGTAGTACAACATGAAGATGTGGCTATGAGACTTTGTAGAATCTTTAACAAAAGTCATTGTTGACTAGTTTAATAATCTCCTGGTGGGTTCAATCTAGAACTGGGCTGATTTTAGGTCTAAATTTGAAGCCAGGTTTAAGTCTGTTGAAAATGATCAGGTATCAATTGCTCAATTGACAACAATGAAGGAGATACATGAAACTATGAGAGATTTTGTAGCTAAATTTAACAAACTATACAATAGGATTCATGCAAACATGCGATCGAAAGAATTGTTGAAGTGTCTTTTTATCAATGCCCTACCACCAAATGTCTGTTATTCTATCAAAAGAGAAGGTGCTACAGATTTACAAGTGGCACAAGATAGAGCCATATCTATAGAAGATGATTTGATCACTGCTAGGAAATGGAAGAAAGAATTCTAGACTGGAAAACCATCCCTTGTGAATTCTACAGACCTAGTCATATAGAGGTTATCAAATGATATTATTTCTCTTAAGAGACAGATGCCCAAAAATGCTCCACCTCCCTTATATCAAGATCCACCAATGAATATTCGCATGGGAGATTACAATAAGATAGCTCCAAATCAGAGATTCGTTATTGAGGATGCACCATCTTTGAGTAAGAACAACCATCTCATGTGCAATTTCCATTTAACATCAGATCATGATGGAGCTACTTGCTCAGAAATAATTACATACATGAAATTGATGTCGACAAATGAGCACACAGGGGAGATGAATGCGAGCGAATCAGGGGATGTGGGTATGAACTTTTTTGAGTATGTACCGGATAGTGAATCAAGAGAAGACATGTACATAATGGTTAATGATCCAAATTGTGCAGTGTTCACTAGAGCACACCATGCCAGAGGAGAGGGGTCAAGTTCTTCTTCTGCTCCTAAATACATTTTAACGAAGTAGAAGAAACCTGAACAAATAGAGGTACCCAAAATTTTTACCCCTGAAACTTCTTGCAAAAATTCAATTAATATAGTTGAGTCATGTAAAAATACTAAAGTCCAAATTTCGCAAGCAGAATACCTAAGAATCAACCCTACCGAGTTAGATAGATTGGTCAAATTTTATAAATAGTCTCCTCACATTCAATGTAATGCCCAAATAATTCCTGATGAAGCGAACCCAAATGATGGACAAGTCTATTCCAATTCTGTCGAGAAACCTATAGCTCAGTCAAATCCATCTACAAAACCAGAACCCTTTTATGTGTCTCTATTCATTGTTGGTTATAGACTTAGTAATTGCATCATTGACTCTGGAGCCTCAAAAAATGTTATGCCTACTCAAATTTCTAAAGCTCTTGGCTTATCTTATACACCATCCCAAGGGAAATGTTATTCTATGGATGGATCACCTATTCCCATTATCGGTCAACTTAAAGACACTCAGGTAGCCCTTGCTAATTCCCTAAAAAGAGATTGAAGTTAACAATACTTGTGGCTGATATACCTACTAGTTATGGAATGCTTTTGAGTAGAAGTTTCTATAAATATTTGGGTGGGGAAATTAAGCTAGATTGGTCACATGCCTTGATACCTTTAGATGGAAAGAAGATTCATTTGGACCCAAAGCCAAAGGCTAAGTTTACAGTACTTAAAAATGGGGATCCCAAAGCAAATATTCTATTTGTGGAAACTAGACTAGGAACTTATATGTGTTCCTTGATAAGAGAGGAATGTTCATAGGAGGTTAACCTTGGATTAGTTGATGAATTATGGAATTTAGAATTTGATGGTAGTTGTTCCACTGCCAGATTAGGTGCTGGGGTTGTTTTGGTCTCCCCTGATGGGTACAAATTTCCTTATGCCTTTAAACTAGAATTTACTAACACCAATAATACAACTGGATATGAAACCCTGTTGCTTGGTATGGGCATAGCTAAAGAAAAAGGGATTAAACAGCTGAAGGTCATGGGTGATGTTGAATTGGTGGTTAAGCAGATCAAGAAGATGTATACTATGAATAATAATCAACTAAGGAATTATAGAAATTGAGTCTAGGATTGTATTGAAGAATTTGATGCTTTTTCCATCTGGTCAGTCCCTAGAGACAAAAATACTAGAGAAGATTCATTGGTAGTTTCGGCTTCCCTTTTGTTACCACACCCTGATTTTAAAGACAAGAAATTTCAGATTGAGATAGTTTACCACCCAAGTTTTCCCAATAATGTGGATCATTGGTAGGTGTTTAATAATGACCAACAGATTATCACATTTATAGAAAAGGTAGAATCCTTTGCTCACATTTTCATTGAAGGCAGTGAAGATGAAAGCAATGATGTTTTAGAAGGAAGTATCAACAACTTGAATAATAAAGATACTGAAGTAATTCAATTAAAAGGAAATAAAATCCCGATGGGACTAGTTTCTCTTCAAGACTTGTTTAATAGATATGATTAGTTTTTGAAGAAAAAGGGAAGTGCTTCAATTGAAACTTCTGTTGAATATGATAGGATAAATATTGGCACTAAACAAGAGCCTAAGTTTGTTTGCATTGGTAAATGTTGTTCTCCTCAAGAAAAGGAAAAATTGATTTCTCTAAATATAAGGATGTTTTCACATGGTGTTATGATGGTTTAAAGAAGTTTAGGAATGGAGAATTGCAACATAAGATACCTCTAAAACCTAGGGTGACACCTTTTAGACAAAAGCATCGAACCTATAATCCAAAGGTGGAAAAGACCATTTTTAAGGAGATAGACAAGATGTTAAAAGCAAGAATAATTTATCCTATACATCATTCCACATGGGTCACCAATATAGTTCCTATAAGGAAAAAGAATGGTGAAATAAGTATATGTGTTGATTTCAGAAATCTAAATCAAGTGTCCCTGAAGGATAACTATCCTTTTCCTGTAATGGATCACATCTTACAAACTATTGCTAGATCAAAGATGATTTCTATGCTTGATGGGTTTTCAGGCTATAATCAGATAGAAGTTACCCCTGAGGACCAACATAAAATTGTTTTACTACCCCTATCAGAGTTTTTGCATATAACATAAATCCCTTTGGTCTGATTAATGCAGGGGCTACCTTTTAAAGGGCTATGGACCTGTCATTTGGAGATTTGACGAATAAAATCATTGTAATATACCTGGATGACCTCACAGTTTTCTCCAAGAAAAGGGCCAATCACTTGCATGATTTGGAGATCGTACTACAACATTGTAGAGAAGAAGGAATTTCATTAAATCCCAAGAAGTCTATCTTTGTTGTCATAGAGGGAAAATTTTTGGGTCATATTGTATCGAAAGATGGTATTAAAATAGACCCTGAAAGGGTAAATGCTATTATGCAGTTGAAGTTACCTGCTAATAAAGATGGAACTAGATCCTTTTTCAATTAGGTAAATTTTCTCAAGAAATTTATTCTTGATTTTGTTGAGTTGACTAAGCCTATTGTTGATATGATGAAAAATCTCCCAGTGTTTAAATGTAGTGAAGGGAAGTAGTCATTTGAGAACATAAAAGCTACAATAGCCAATGCACCAAGTTTAGTTCAACCTGATTTCACTAAAGATTTCATTATTTACAGTTATGCATCTGAACATACTGTATTAGCTCTCTTGTTGCAAAAAAATGAAGAAGTTATTGAGGCTCCTATTTATTTTATGATCTCCCCACTGAAAAAGTATGAGCTTAAATACTCACCCCTTAAAAAGCAAGTGTATGTCATAGTGAAGGATTTAAAGATTTTCAGATTCTATATTCTCCATTCACATACAATTGTTTTTGTACTAGAGATTGTTGTGAAGAGTATTCTCACTCAACAAGATATAGGCTGCAATAAGAGAGGAACTTGGATAGCTAGAGTGCAAGAATATGATTTCTAAATCAAACCTACTAACCTAGTTAAAGGTAGGGGTTTGGCCAAGATCATTGCAGAAAATGAACCGGTTGAGCAAGAACACTTACCTCTAGTCTTGTTTACTAGTACTGTAGATGAATGGTTTTCCAACATTTCTTATTATCTAACCTATGGAGATTTCCCAACTCATCTGTCCCCTAAAGAGAAAAGAAATTTGAAACTAAAGGCCAGCAAGTATGTTATTTGGGATGGAAATTTATACAAAAAAGGGGTGGACGGAACTTTCTTAAGATGTGTTGACCAAGAACAACAAAATAAATTATTACAAGTTTTTCATGAGGAAGCATGTGGAGGGAAATTTTCAGCATCTATGACAGCTTTCAAAATCTTGTGTCAGAGATTTTATTGGTCGGGAATGTTTAAAGATGATTACCACTGGGTATCAAAGTGTGAAAAATGTCTAAGATTTACTGGTAGACCCTAGCTTGCTGCCTTGCCACTCAAGCCTGTACTTATTGATGAACCCTTTCAACAGTGGGGTTTAGATTTTATTGGTCCGATTAATCCCAGTTCTAGTGCAAGACACACACACATTTTGACTTCCAATGATTATTTCACCAAATGGGTTGAAGCTATTCGAGTGAAACATTTTCACTCACCACCGGTTGTGTGTGTAATTTCTTGAAGGAAAATATCCCGTAAGATTTAGGGGTACCTATGAAAATCATTACGATAATGCCTCCTATTTTTCTTTGCCAAAATCAATTCTTTTCTATTATAATTATGGTATCCATCTAGCTCATTCATCCGATTATTAACCAAAGGAAATGGATGTGCAGAGCTCAAGAATAAAAATTTGGCAACCATCATCAAGAAGCTTAGTAGGATGAGAATCATAAAAATTGGCATAAAAAGCTATATGATGCACTATGGGTTGATAGGACAATGTGTAAGAGAGCAATTGGTATGCCACCTTTTTAGCTAGTTTATGGCATTGATAGTACCCTGCCCACACCTTTGGAAATCATGACCCTGAATTTACAAAAGGCTATTGAAGATGGTGAGTTCCAATCTACACTTGAAAAAAGAGTTATGTATCTCAATAAATTGGAAGAATAGAGAGAACACATGGTGGATCAAATTGGTAAACATCAACATATGGTTAAAAAAAAAATTGACAAGAGGGTGAGATAAAGAAAGTTTGTAGTAGGAGATTCAGTCTTACTCTGGGATAAAAGGAAACAACCTAAAGGAGCTTATAAGAAGTTTGACTCTTTATGGAGGGGGCCTTTCAAAATCAAATAGGTGGTTGGTGAAAACACCTTTTACTTGGCTTACCCAAATGGTACTAATCTGCCTCCTTCCTACAATGGGAAAGATCTAAAATTTCTAGAATAAGTCTTCGTTGGTTCTTCTCTGTACATATTTTCTTTTTGTTCTTCTTTCTACTCTAACTTATAACCTTTTTCCACATGTTAATTTTTTCTATACTTATACATTGACATTGTTGATTCATATATATGTGTTCATATTCATATTTAAAATTTTGTCTAAAGTTAACATTGCTTTCGAAACTCTCTATTTATACTTAGACGCAACTTATGACACTATATCCATAACTTATTAAATAATATTTCTATATAAACATTCAAATACTAAATCCATAATCTTCTTAATTATTATAAATTACCAATATTTTAAAGATATAAATCATATTTCTCTCTCTCTTGAAATCTCTATCCTCCTTTATATCCTTTAACACCATCAGAATCCACTTGTGATTCACATTCTATTGTATATCAGATGTGGTCATTGATGCCATGCCTTCTTGTCGACCACCATGGACTATGGATCATCCTCACTGCTTTGTATCCAAAGATTTATACAAGAGTATACAGACAAACGAACCCTCATTTAGGGAACATAATTATACAGGTTGAGACCTCGTGTCAAGGGCCATAGCTCGAAAGCATTAGATCCTATTTGTGAGTTGTCACATGCACTACAAAGAGGCAGTTTTTTGGTAAGCTTCATTACGTCAGACTAACATGCACCACCTGTTTCTTTGCCTCATGACATTCCATCCATGGCTTTTGTCTTATCTGTGGGGTGGAACAGTGGTCATGTCGTCTAAGTTTATAGTGGAGAGTATGGACAAGTAGAGAGTATCACACATTCCTACTGTGAATACTATTTGCTTGTTGATATGATTAGACATGTTTGAGGACAGACAATGAGCATGATATAAGAAGCTTCGTAGTTGGAGGCAATATTCCAATACTGTATCACAAAATGCATTTCATATAATGCTTTCAGTTTCTTGTAATTATTATAAGTAACCTTTAATGTCAATGACACGATAGAGGGTTGCCTCAATTGGACTTCAAATGACTGCAGAAGGTTAATCGGAAGTTCCTATAAATTTCAAATTAATAAGAGTCAGTTGGCTAATTGGATAAATTCCTACATCATCCTTGTCACAACTTTTGTTTTCATTTTCTTCAATGTCCACTTAGTGTTGTTTTTGGGTTGTGTGTGGGGAGCAACCAAGCCAAGACAATGGAGTGGGGTTTGTGAACAGGCATAATGTGGTTCTCAAAGTATTTGGAGATATTTTTTGAAAATGGGATGTCTTAGAATTTTTTTGCATTGACTTCTGTGGACATACTTTCATGTTGACATCGATCTTTCTTTAGACAATATAGAATGAATCTTTTCTCTTAGATTTCTAGGTGGGTTTATTATATCAAAATGTTCCTTTTATATTTACATAATTAGCAGATAGGTTACATATAGTGTGAGATTTGATCCTAAAACAAGTCTCACACCTGCAAACCACTATTCAATCATCGGAAAAAAAGTTTTAGTTGTCGTTTAACGGTAAACCAACTGCCATTTAATAGTAAAAGCCTCCAAAATATGAGGTGAGAGCCTCCAAAATCTCACTTATCATGTAAAATCCAGATAAATAATTATTTTTCAGTTGGATGAGAACATTCTATTTCCATTTGTAATGTTTTTTATCAATTTGATGGTAACTTTATTTTTCATTTGCATTACTTTATGTTTTAAATCTATATGCAAATATTTCAAAATTAGATAATACTTAATTTTTTTAAAGAAAAAATGTGGATGTGTCTAAGTTTATCCCATTCCATTATTTATCACTTATTACTAATGATTTAATCCAACTACATACTACTAGAATTTGTAGCACATGGCATTAATACACACCTATGTACAAACACATACTCTCTAACATATTAACATACATATAGTTTTCTATCGGCTTAACCCTTGAATCTCGTTGAGGTACAAGTGCTAATTTATAGAATTAAATATGAATTAGAGTTACTACTTTTAATTTGGATTGGATCTTTAATGCAAATCCATTCTCATATGCAATCCTTTATTTTTGACAAATAGCTTTCTTTTTATTTTATTATTTTATTAAATTTAAGATGAAAATACTTTTAGAACTCTTGAAATGTATTAATAATTTTGTCTTCAAATTCTAAATTCAAGCTATCTTAATCAGCCAATAGACTAAATAAGCTACCAACACAACACAAAATTAATTTATCTTTAAATATTTGTGGATTATCCAAACTATATCAAAGCTACAAGATATATCTCTACAAAAGGCATTTAATATTTTCTATTTTATGTTGATCACTTTGGATATGTGAAATTATAGATTAATACTCAACTCACAATATTACCTTATTTATTAAAACCATTCAATACACAATTCACATTCAATTCTTGTAGACAAACTAATAAGCTTCATAACCTAATAAAGGATTTGAATAAAAATATTTATTGCCCTAAGGTGTGCTTGAATGTATATTCTAGATATGATTTTGAAAATACAAATTTAGTTTTATGCCTTGGTCTCTTGCATGTGTCTCAATATGTACTTAGATTATTTTAGACTTCAACATATTTACATCTTCATGGAGCTTGTATCAATTGACTCATGCTTTTCTATTTTTTGAACAAAATAATAAGTTTTGTTTGAATGATTGTGTGAAGTTATACATAATTTATTTAAGGGTAATTCTTGCTTCCATTCAATTGTTTAGGAAAATATGTTAACTCGTGTAGTTTGGAATGCATGATTATCATCTTGTGATGTTTTTGAGTGTTAGCAGTAGCTGACTTCATAAAAAAAATTATTCATATCATTAATTAATCACCTTCTATGTAATAATATGATAATATTTTTATTAAATTTATATTGAGGAATAAAATTTTACATTTTTTACAATGAGTTTAATTAAATGAGAAAATTATAAAAGCTACAAGATGGAAGATCTTTAATATATAAACTTGTATTATCTCTTTGTATCATCATGATTTTCTTCATGCAAAATTACATTTATGGTTCTAATCATGTTATTTATTAGCAAACTATTTATATTTGATCTAATTTAAAATAAAACTAGACTAGGATAAGATCTAGAAATTGTGAAATAAAACTATAGATGAAATTAAAGTGAAATAAATTTACTATGATATTGATAGTGTTACATACACACTTATTTAACTATTTATTTTGGATGAGATATGATGTAGAATCAACTTAAGATATTGAGGCAATAGCTAAAATACAAGGGGGGTAATATAAGAAAAGTTCCTTAGTCAAAATAAAGTTATGAAAGATTTAAAAAGAGATAGAAAAGTAAAGGATAATATGATCCTTCAATTAAAATGGAGATTAATGAAGAATATTTATGAAAAAACTTTTAAAAGAGAGGAATAATTATATTTTTAAATAGTAATTAAAGAAACTTTTGTGAAAGGGTGTGATAGTTTTAAAACCACCCTTTTAGGCTTATATCAAGTATTCATGTGAGACTTGGAATGGGGCATGGATATCACACAATTAATAATAAAGTGGTTAAATTTGGGCTATGAGTATTGGATAAGGGGCACACATGTGTTTCCAACTCAGAGTATAGAGTACACCAAGTTGTGTTGTCCTAGTAGGGCTTTTGTGTAAGTAGGCATAGTGCAAGTAAACACACATTTTTTGCGAGTAGGCATGGTGTAAGTAAGCACACATTTTTATGTGAGTAGAAATATACTATTTTTTACACAAGTCCTCCATAGTTTGTCATAGCTATGATAGCCAATACGACTAAAATCAACCTATAGTGAGAGTACCTTTCCAAGTGTTGTGATTTTGATTTAAGCATTGAACTTATTATTATTCAATGATATTTTTAATTATAAATGAGATAGATTTGATTTAATTAAACTGTTAAAATATTTTATTTTTTATTTTTCTTATCATATTCGTATTGTCAAATGCCAATATATTGATTTTTTTTTAATGTGTTTCATTCTTAAAAGCTAGTTAACATTGATAAATAAGTAATTTTTTTGCATTTGTATCTAAATTAGGAATATACTTTACAATAATTAAAATTTGATAATGAAATCAATAGATCTATTTCCATATAAAATTAACTTTGGCAAAACATTTACTCTTAAGATGTTTAAATGAGGAGCAATTAATAATATTTATTGGGTAATACCATCATAAATTATGTGGATGATATTATAAGTCACATAATACCACTCATAAGATTATGAACATGGGTTATTGGTGGCCCATATTGTTTAGGGACGTGGCCAAGTTTGTGAAAGAATGTTATTCTTGCCAGAGGTTTTTTGGAAAGAAAATTTACAGGAGCACCTTTTCCATACAACCATTTCAATAGAGGCTCCATTCTAACAATGAGGTATTCATTTTATAGAAAAAAAGTAAAAAAATTCAAAAATAGATATAGGTGGATATTGGTGGCCAATGAATACTTTACAAAATGGGTAAAGGAAATCCCCACAAGGAATGTAACCTAAAAGGTAGCAATAGAATTTCTTCTCAATAACATAATCACCAAGTTTGGCATGCCATCTAGGATTTTGTTGATAATGCAATTTTTTTCACATTGAAAGACATTCTTGATGTCTTCATAGTATGTGATCACTTTAACACATTCTTCACCTTATCATCCATATGTAAATGGACAAGTAGCAACAAATGCACAATGAACATCATCTAGATTTTTTGGATGTAAATAAAAAAAGATGGAATGATAAGTTCAAATTTTATGTCTAAGAAGATAGGGTGACCTACAATAAGGATAATGGGAAGATTTCATTTGAATTATTGTATGATGTTGAAGCCAAATTTCCAATTATCCTTGAGTTACCAATCTATAGTTTTCTACAAAAAATTGAAGGGGAAAAAGAAAGTACCATCTCCCAAAGAATACATGAGTTGGAAGAATTGGAAGAAGCCACATGTGAGGGCTTCCCATGAGAAAAAAATGTTGAGACAACAAAAATTGAAGTACCTCTTTGATAAGAAGGTTGCCATGAGGGACTTTTAGATTGGGGATCTTGTTCTCATGTGGATTTATAGATTATAAAATAAGGGAAAGCATAGAAAGCTTGATGCCTATAGGTTGGTCCCTTTCAAGTTGTTGAATGTTGTGGTCTAGGAACGTTCTACCTCAAGATTCTAGATGGAGATTACATAGATTTTCTAGTTTGTGGTCAACACCTTAAGAATTATTTTTCTTGAGGGTAAGGTTATTGGAACCTTTGTAGCATAAGTTATTTTTGTTTTGTTTTTTGTCTTGTATATATGCCTATTGTCTATTGAGAGTCAACCTTGTTTTGTTTTTCTCATTTTTTGGTATACTTGGAGATCTGGATTCTCAATATTCCCACAAGAGACACAAACCCCCACCTAGAGCCAATATCGACACCTTTCTTTTTAATGTTCTTTTTCCTTGCCTACCCTATGATAGTAGTTGATCTAAGAAAATTATTCTAGATGGTCCTTTACCAAATTTCTAGGCATATTTAGAAAGAGAATAAAGAATTAGGACTAGTTTCCTTTTGTAGTTTTGTGAAATTTTCCAAGGGGTGAAAGTTATGTCTTTGTAGATTTTATCCTTCCATCTAGCCCAAGTTTTGATGAATCACATTTTATCACAAGTGTAATTAAATTCAAAATCAACTTAAGTCTTTGCAAGTGTATACTTTTCCCATTCATCTAAACTTCCACTTCAAATTTCTTTATTTGGTTCATATGGATTTTCCTACATGATGTAGTTGGAATCCAAACCTTTATAGAAAGAAAAATGTGAATTTTGGTTGGAAGTGAAATTATCATAGGAATATATAGAAGTATATTTTCCACAAGTTCATGTTGAATCCCCTTGACCTGATTGAAAGTGAAAATACTAAGGATATATTTGCATCAATGAGTTGTTGAACTATTCCTAGGCTAGATAATTATGGATGTTTCTTGATGATGCACCTTTGAACATGAAAAAGGTAAAATTAAACACTAATAAAGCTAAAATTATTTGAATAGGAACTTAATATTAGCATCACTTAATGAAGGCTAATATCTCACATATATTGTTTTATGGGGGAGCTAAAGGTCTACAAGACCTTATGAGATTAGTGATGGCATCTAGATATATCCACCAAGGTCCCGAAATTCTACCAAGGCCATAATAGTCCAATTTTTATACTCAATAGCAATATGATCTTCTATATGGGACCAATTCTCATGCTACATCCTAATCCTAGTCAAGGCCTCACATCTTGTAAAAATGAAAAGATTATCTCTTTGAGGCAACCATTAATTCTCAAGAACCACCTTAACTACTAAAATTGCAATTCACCACCCAAAGCACAAGGAAAAATTTATCTAGACAACTTTTTCTTGAAACACAACAACCACAATACCAAAGATGCAACATAAACATGTCATACCTGCACAATAATGTGCACATAAGTGTTACATAAAACAACATGAAACAATGTCAACAACAGAAAAAAGTCATCACCATTGCATAAGTGAGGTGAAAAAATGAAAGAATAACCACTAATGGGATATATTCACCATGGAAAACAAGGGAGAGAGAAAGAGAACATCTCCAACACAATGATCAACTACAACCTATGATCACAGTCTCTCACAACA
>VDFB02009736.1:0-26766 GCA_007258455.2 Sequoia sempervirens | reverse complement strand
TACCATTCCTATGAAAAGGGAAATGAATGCAGATCTTAACACTTTTGAAAACAATCAAGCGAGTGCCAAAATTTTAGGAGCACATATTATGGGTCAAGTCTTCATAGTTTTATTATTTTAAGTTTCAAAAAATTTATGGCTTGTGCCTAGCCTCTTTAATATCTCATGTCATGGGCTTTAAATTCCATTTTTTGTTGACAATCTATTAAAGACTTTATCAACTAGAAAGTAGGATTTTGTTAGCCGATTCCGTATAAATATGTAACTATTGCAAATGATGAATATAGAAGAATATCGTTATGCTGCCAATATGTCTTTTGTGAAAAACTACCATATGAATAAAAAAGAGTTTTCATGTCACTCTTTGAATTATTGAGTAATGTGAATGGAGTCCTTTGAATGAAGTATCTAGAAGATTACTAATGCATGTGATTTGAGATATCTATAGAAACACTCGAGAGCTAGCCACTCGAGGGTTATAGATAGATAGATAAGTATTTCACTTTTCATTTTGTACTTTCCTTTAATAGATAAAAGTTACAATTGGAATTCATTTTCATGTGTGTGTGTGTGTGTTACTGTCATTGTCAATCATGCAAGTTGTAGCTAAGTCCATAGTTTCTGAATTTAGTATTTGAAGTTCTAGAGTACCTTCCTTCAGTTGTTTCTGTTAAATCATTTAATGTTAGTTGTGGGATTGCTATCTTTTGCACTAGATAATTTTTTTCTATTTTCTTTACAAGTGTTACTTCAAAAAAATTTACATTCTTTAGATTAATAATTTCCATGCTTTCTATCTTAGTGGTGATGTTTTTCAGATTCATAGTTTTCTACTTTCTCGTTTAGTTATTTCTAACTTTCTAGATAGATGTTTTATTGCTTTCTAAGTTTAGAAGCTCTCTAGTTTAGAGTTTTATTAAGCTTTTTGGTATTTAAGAAACCTAAGACAGAGATAGTTGAGATGCCTTCTATTGCATACAACCTCTAGACACTACCCGATCAATATATTATTGTGTTTATTAACTAAAGTGTTAAGACTTGACAACAACTTATCACTTTTTGGTGCCATTTCTAGGGACCCTTTTTCTAGTGTTAGTAGGAGATATCTTGAATACCTCTTTTAGGGATAAAAAAGTCCTTTGTCTTCTTTTCTACATGGTCAGGAAATCAGGCCCCCATGAAATATTCATACCAAAAACCCCCCCAGTTGACATACCAACAACAAGTAGGGAGGAAGGGAACTCAAATCAAGAACTTACTAAGGAATTGAACAAATAGGATCAACCTGAGACCTTCCCACATACCACACAAAGAGAACCTATAGTTGTAGAGGAGTATATTCCTTTGAAAACTCCTAAACCTCACCCAACTGAGTGAATTTTAGAAGAGGATCACATACCCTTCAACATTGTGGGTTACCATAGAAATGTCACCAACAACAAAGATAACCTTCCACCACCACACACATTCACTTATCCTATTGCTATTAATGAAGATGACGATACGAAAAATGAAAAATATCTCATTTTCCTTCTTTCCAACCTTCTATGGTTTTTCTACTAAGGACCTTGATCAGTTTCTATTTGAGTTTAAAGTCTTGTGTTAGACATATGAATACAAGAATGATAATCAGAAACTAAAGCTTTCCCCTTCGACTCTGAAAGACTCAGCTATTCATTGGTTTATGGGATTAAATTCTTAGTTGATAACCTCTTGGGATGAAATGGAGTCTACCTTTTTTTAGAAGTACCAAAGTTACTATAGGGTCAACGATAGGAAAGAAGAACTATTCAAAGTAAGGAAAAATGAGGATGAAAGTTTAGAGGATTACCTAGATAGGTTTATCTTCTTATCTAAAAGTTGTGGTGGAGAGGTTATAAGTTTTGATATTCTAAAGACCTTATTTCTTAAGGGTCTCGATGATGATGCTTGGAGGAGCTTATATTTAATTGGAAAGGAGACATGTCCCAAATAGGAATGGATGGTATTATGGAATTGTGTTAGAATTTCTCTTGAACTCGAGGAGGAATTAGGAATTCCACCCCCTTACGAGGTTCTAATGACATAAATAAACTTCGTGAAGAGATTTCCAACTTCAAGACTGGCATTCTCATCTAGTTAAACACTACTTTAGATGACATACAAGATAAAACATGAAATCCTAAAACTTTGTCTATTTATTGCCCCAGGTGCTGAAATAAACATTTGCTAAGGGAATGTCCCTTGGAAAAAGTTGAAAAACTTGACGTTTGTCAAGTATGTGACAAAAATCATCCCAATGATCAATGTGAGCTACTGAATGCCATAAAAAATTCCAAGAAAAGAACAACCCCAGTCGAGGAAGAAGTGGACATTGTTAATCAAAGGACTGGAGGCAATTTTTCCTATGGCCAGAATTCCAATCCTACCATCTTCAGCTAGAGCTTCCAACATACCTCAGGAGGAGGGGGGTCAGTCTCCAACTAAAATTTTGAAGGATCTCATTCCTAAAGAAAAAATAAAAGCACCTTTTCCAGAGCATCTGAAACCAATTCTTGTGAAAGATACTCTAGAAATGACCTCACCACTAAAACTACATTGATACAAGAAATTAAGTGATTGTAGATTGAAGTCCCCTTATTACAAATGATTAAAGAGATATTTGAGTTAAACCAATTGATTAAATAGTTGTGTATCAAAACCCCAGGAAGGAAACCAAAATGAATCAACACCATCCACATAAATGGGTACATAGCTAACTTGTTGGCTGGGACGACCACTACTCAGAAATATGATGATCTAGGTAGTCCACTTATAATAGTAATAGTTAATGAGGTAGCAATACCTAATGCTTTGGTGGAACTTGGAGCAGCCATTAACATAATGACTGTTGAGGTGATGGAAAAGATGGAACTTACTAATCTACGCCCCACAACTACAGTCTTACAGATGGTGAATCAATCCATATCAATTCACAAGGGCATGATAAAAAATGTTCTTGTTAAAGTGGACAGATGGGAATACCCAGTAGATTTTTAGATAATTGAATCCCTTACACCTAAAGAAAGCTATCCAATAATTCTAGGATGACCTTGGCTAGCTATCGTTGTAGCCAAAATTGATTGCAGAGAGGGAGGAATGACCATCTCACATGGAACTAATAGCAAACATTTGTTTTTGTATCCTCTTGCCAAGCCTGCTAAACAAAATAAGGTATGGGTTGATGAACCAAAAAGTCCTAATGGATAGTAAAATTTGGCTTCACTGGCCATGGTAGTCATCAAAAAACATGGTGAAGAATTAGAGGATGAATTGGAGGATGACATGGAAATTCTTA
This sequence comes from Sequoia sempervirens, assembly GCA_007258455.2. Classification (NCBI taxonomy): domain Eukaryota; kingdom Viridiplantae; phylum Streptophyta; class Pinopsida; order Cupressales; family Cupressaceae; genus Sequoia; species Sequoia sempervirens. The sequence goes on along the minus strand of VDFB02009736.1, from coordinate 23,450 downwards.
CCATGGATTCGAGCAGTGAAGAGATGATAGACATAGAAGAAATCCTCTAGGATTCCCAATCAGCATAGATCATGTAGAATTTGATAGTACCAGTTTCATCAGATTACCTTGTCCTTTAATGAACTTAATTCCAAAAACTCACAATTTCTTTGTAGATGTTTCCCAACTTCATAAAACTATACCTCACATTTTCCCTCTTAACACCCTGATAAGGCCCATGTACACTGTCACATCCAACCATCCGCGAGTCAAAACCATTATGTTACTACTAGGAAAAACTTTGAACATTAATAGTTGCATGACTAAGATGGAAGAACACAAATTGTTTGACACCCTAGTGAATGAGTCTAAAGCATTCACGGGACTATGTATATATGAAGGAATACATCCTAGTGTGTGTAATCATCATATCATATTGAGGGATCTTTGACCTATTCACCACCAACTTTGTTGAGACTCCAGTCGCTATACGAAAAGACATTATTAAAAGCCGAGATTGAGAAACTCTTACAAGTAAAGATTATTTTATTTCGATAGCAAGTGGGTGTCACCCTTGGTTGTAGTTGCAAAGAATAATGGGAAGTGGAGAGTGTGTGTAGACTATAGAGAGATTAACAAAGCAACACGTAGAGATTATTTCCCTTTGCCATTTGTAGACCAAGTGTTGGATAACTTGGCTAGGAGGAAATATTTTTCATTCTTGGATAGATTTAGTGGATACAACCAGATACATGTAGTAGTAGAAGACCAGGATAAGATGACCTTTACCTACCCTTGGGGGATATTTTCATATCGAGTTCTTCCTTTGGGCTATGTAACACTCTTGCAATGATAGAACAAAGATTGCATCTGGCTATATTTGAGTTGGTAAATGGAGTGTGGTAAGGTTATATGGATGGCTTCAGCAAAATGGTTCAACTTTCAATGAAGGTCTCACAAATCTAGAAAAGTGTTAAAGAATGGTGTGAGGATCATCTGTTTTGTCCCACCTAACCCGAGAAATGTTTGATCATGGTGAAATAAGGAATAGTTTGGGACATCATATATTTTAGCTAAAGGGATTAAGGTTGATCCTAAGAAATCAAAAGTCATACAACATCTTGAGATCAAAAACTCCTTTATATTAATGTTAGGAACTTCTTAAGGCATGCTGGATACTACTGAAGATTCATAGAAAACTTTAGTAAAATCACAGACCCCATGTTTTCTCTCCTTCAAAAGAACGTAGACTTCATTTGCATTCTTGAGTGTCAGTATTCATTTGAAATTATCGAGAAACCCATCTCCACCCCTATCCTTTGAGGACCTAACTGGAGCCTTTTGTTCCATATTTATGCTGACACGTTTGATGATGCCATTGGAGCAATTCTAGGGAAAGAAGATGAGAATCGGGAAAATATGCTATATACTTCATCAGCAAGAATTTGATGCCAACAGAGAATAATTATACCACAACAGAGAAATAATTCTTGGTTGTAGTTCATGCAATCAAGAAATTTTGACATTATGTCATGGGATATAAAGTTATAGTGCATACATATCACTTAGCCATGTTAAATACCTCATTAACAAACTAGTGGTAAATGCAAGGATAATTAGGTGGTTACTTCTCCTCCAAGAATTCAATGTCACAATTGTTGACAAATCAAGAAAATCCAATGTAGTCGCAGATTTCTTATCCTGGATTAAACATGATGGTGATTGTGCTCTGCTACAAGACAAGTTTCCAAATGAAAATTTTGTTCTGTCTCATTAAGGAAACCCTTAGTTGCTAATATTGTGAATTATTTTGTACTGCAAGTATCACCTCACTTTTCATCAAAATAGAAGAAATGCCTCATTAGAGAAAGCACCCCTTTCAAATGGATTAATGGTATTTTGTCTCGATGTAGAACCAATATGGTTTTACGATGGTGTGTTAGGGTAGACAAGACCTATAGTATCCTGACAGCCTATCATGATGACCCTTCAGGAGGAAATTATTCTGCTAAAAGGACATCTCACAAGATTTTGGGTGTAGGACACTACTAGCCTTCAATGCACAAAGACATCAAGAAATGCATTCACCGATGTGATGAATTCCAAAGGGTAAGAAGACCAACTACCTCTAACGAAATTAGGTAGTCCTTGAACCATTTGAAAAATGGGGATTGGATTTTATTGGCCCAATAGACCCTCCTTCACAAGGAAAATATTACATTTTAGTTTGTACCGATTACCTAACTAAGTGGGTGGAAATGAAAGCCCTACGTATTGCTAGGGAGGAATAGGTAGCTGATTTCCTCTACAACAAAAAATTCCTCAAATTCAGAGCTCCAAGGACAATTGCCATAGACTAGGGCCCCCAGATTATGTCTAAAGTTCTTTTGGAATTCACAAACCATTTCCAAGTAAGTCACAAGAAGTCCTCACCCAACCACCTGTAGGAAAATGAACAAGTCAAAGTCACTAATAGGGATTTGGAAAACATTTTAACAAAAATGGTTTCTTCGGGAAGAAAAGACTAGGCTAGGAAACTACCATAAGCTATTTGGGCCTACAACACCACTTGGAAATAAACTACTAGCTATAGTCCCTATGAGTTAGTCTTTGGGAAGAAACCCCTCTTACCCATTGAATTTGAACTCCAAACCCTTAGAACAACCATGGAGTTGGGAATGGATCTTAAACGAGCCCAAATTGGGAGAGTTTTACAGCATAGTGAACTGGATGAATTTCATTTGGATGTTGTCCATCAAACTGAATTGGTCCAATAACAATGCAAGGTATGGCATGATAAACATATCAAAGAGAAATAATTATATACTAGGGATTAGGCATTATTGTTCGATTCCAAATACAAGGATCATCAAGGTAAACTCAGGACACACTGGCTTGGACCCTTTTTTTTTTTAAGTGTTTTCTAATGGTTCGATCCATCTGAAACCTATTGATGGTGATACTTGAACTCTTCTAGTTAATGGGAACTAATTACACATCTACGATAAGCTTGTTAATAAAGAGGAGTTTACAAAAATGGTAGGAATGCAGGGAGAAATCCACTGCATTGACTTTGCTATTGCATGGTTAATATAGTTTTATAAAATAAATTGTTATAAATAAATAAATTAATTAATTTTTGAATGCTTCTTCAATTTCTTCATCAACTTCACCACTTGGACTTGACTAATTTTTTTTCTATATTTTGTAGGACTTCATCTTTTGGCAAACACAATTCTGGTGCACCTTGCTATGGTGCTCTGGAATTTTTCAGCGTGGTTGCTGCGATGCTCCATAATTTGTTGCTGCAATGCTCTAGAATTTGCACAATGAATTGGTCCCGCTCCTCATCCTAATCCTGCATTCTGATGCATCACTCAATGATGCTTCAGGAAGCCAAGGCTAGAATCTCCCATATTTCTTCCTTTCAATGACATCTTTTCGAGATGCTCCAAAATTTTGTTGTTTCTTCCTTCTGGCAGGATCTTTTTAGCGATGCTCTAGAGTTTTGCTTGGGTGCTCCTGAATTCTATTTGGATGCTCTAGAAATTTTGATTGTTGCTCTGACTATATCTTTTGATGATGCTCCAAAAATTTTGGTTGCTACTCCAACTGCATTTTCTATGATGCTGCTCCGATTGCATCTTTCGATGATGGTCCAAAAAATTTTGGTTGTTGCTCTAGTTGCATCTTTTGACGATGCTTCATAAATATTGGTTGTTGTCCTAATTGCATCTTTCCAGTGATACTCCAAAATATTCAATTTGGTTAGCATGTTCTGATAAGATCTCTCTACGATGTTCCAGAACTCTCTTTTTCTCTACTCCTATTGCATTTTTCTGTAATGCTCTAGATTTTTGTAAATTTTGTCTTTCCAGTATTTTGATTTTTCCTAAGTTTTAAGCATGCCCATCATTTAATTTTATGCCACTTCAAGATATTCTCCCTAATAATTATTCTTCCATATCATACTGAATCTTTCCATAATAAATAAAAATATTATGACACCTTTTTCTTTTCACAATAATTTTTGCCACTATTTCAACCATCCCATCTATGCCATTATTATTTGCTGCCACCCTTTCCAACCATATGACTATCCAGTTACATTGAAGCACAAGTGAGTGACATTTGATCTAATGGAAAGACCTAAGGTACTTGCGAATTTATTTATTTAAAGAGTTAGTACTTATTTTGAGTAAAGGCTAATCAATTGGCATGATCTATTCCTCATAATTTTGAAATTTGTGCATTTACACAGTTGCTAAAAGTACAATATTGGTTGTGTGATTCCCCATGAAAGATCATCATAATTATTTAGTAAGGTGACAAGAAAGGTGATAATTAACTCCTCCTCTATTGGGTATATTGACACAAAATTCTTTTTTCATCTGTAATTCAATAAGGAAAGAATTATAGAGTTCTACACAACTTTTCCAAGTAACAAAGAAGTAAAAAAGAATGGGAGGAGCTAAGAAGAAGTCCAAGACAACTTCTGTAGCTCCATTGTTGGTATTGGGAAATATTGTAAATTTATTTCAGAAATTCAGGTGGTTGGAATTCATGAAGTAATTTGAAGGGTATATAGAGTCACTTGTGAAGGAATTCATCGAGAATTTCACAAATGGGAAGACCATGGTGTGTGGAAAGTGATTTTGGGTAAGTACAAAAAGCATTGCTTATCTTTCCAGTCTAAAAAATAAGGGAATTAATTTGAATGAAAATGCCCATGTTCCCTATCAAAATTTGATAGAACTATTTCATAGGGAAGGGGAACCCCAACCTGTAATGACCATAAGCACTAGGGGAAAAACTAAGGGGATCCATAGAATGTCTCTTCCAGAACCCTAGAGGTCTGCTACAACCTGGATAATTATGTATTTCACTTGTGAGGGACAAGTGACTATAGTAGTGGGACCACCCTTTTGTTGACTCATTTATGCCATGGCATTGAGGACCCTTCTCTTAGGGTAAATTTATTAGCCTTCCTATGTCATTCAGTCACCTCTATGATGGAAAAGTACAAAGTTGGGATGGGGCCCCTTAAACATCACATTCTCATACAATTAATATGTAAATACCATTTTAGCAAAAATCCAGAAAAGAAGTGGCAAAGGTTTCTACGGAAATTTGAAAATGTAGAACCAAGAGGGTCACTTGAGGATGAAGAATCTTCCAAACAAAAAGAATAGTCTTTAGGATAACCCTCCTTAGAGGCATTATATGCTCTTAAATCCCGACAGACCCCTACAAATCCCAATAGTGATGTGCCAGAAACTTTTCCAAATGAGTTAGAAACCCTAGGACAGGAAGGGGAAGTGGAAATTGTGGACTCTAGATATGAACAGGAACCTCTTCACAAGAGGAAGAAATAAAGCAAAGTTACCTTTCAAATGAATCCTCCTCTATGGAGAAGTAAGAGGTTGTCTTCAAGGGATAATGAAACCAAACCCTAGGACATAGGCAGTAATTCCAAAAGGAAGAAAGCCATGACTCTAGTAAAGGTGGTAGAAATTGATAGCCCACCTGATGGTGAGGAAATAAAAGAAACAAAAAACTTCAGGTGATCAATTTTGTAGGGAGGAGGACAAGAAAACCCCATCACCCAAAGAATAGGAAGGGGAGAAAACCCAGTTGCCACATTCAGAGCAGAATGAAGATGAACCTATGGGGGTATTTTCTCTTTTCCTGAATAGAATGGGAAGCATACCTGAAATTGACGAAAATGTGCCTCACAAAACTCCTAATTCATCCTTCTCTATAGATACTGTGGAATAAAATGTACCTCATGATGATGAAGAAACTCCTCACTCATTCTTACCCATGGAAGAAAATGCACCTAATGATGATGAAGAAATTCCTCACTTATCCTTACCTATGGAAGAAAATGTGCCTCATACTAATGTAGAAATTCCTCATTCATCCTACTCTATGGACATAGGGGATACAAAATCTAGCCAAAGAAATGAAGAATTAGAAAAATTAAAAGTATAAATTGAGGAATTAAAAACCAGGATATAGAATGATGAAGCAAAAATTAACTAGCAAAAAGAAGAGATTGAGGTGCAAGATGCCATTGTAAATAAAAGAGACCAGGAAATTATAAAATTGATAGCGCAAATGGAGGAAAAGGCAAGCTCATTGAATAGCTGCAGTACTAGATTTAGCAATGGAATCAACAAGATAATCAACACAAGGTTGCTCTCTCTAACAAAGATAAGCATATTCAAGACTTGAAAAACAATTTTATGCAACTATTTAGTGCTTTTGAAGAAGAAAATAATAGGTCCAGGAAACTAAATTGAATTCTTCTATGAGTAAGATTGTGGAATTAGAGCAATATTTGTAGGAGAGTGACACTAAACCAATTATGGAGTTAAAAGAGACACAAACTAAACCTATTGTTATAGAATGGTTCTAGGTACGCATTCCTCCAATATTAATGAAATGGATAGAGCATTGCTATCTTTTAAGGGATGTGGAATTTGAGAATTATAGGCTAAAGATGGAATTGGTAATGTTAAAAGAATATTTTCATCAAGCATATAGGGGTAAATAGGATGCTTGTGAAATTGGTGAATTACTATTAGCCTATAGAAGACCATCTAGGTTGTACACTATGTTTATCAATGAAAAGCTTTTAAGATGGAAATTACAAAGAATTCACCAAAACTAGCCACACGATCCTGATGACAAGGAATTTGTAAAGATATTTGTTGAGTCACTCCCTAAACAACAAGATTTTCTATGTGAGTTCTTTGTTCATAACTTGCTCCTAGAAAAATATACAAATTTCTTTGTTAATTTCTTTGTGGGGGAAGTAGAATTGAGATAATTCCTATCTACAATGAGAAATTAGTTGCACTAGTAAGACAGATCAAGAGAATATGCACATGCAGAAAGGACTGTGGGGTTGCAAATGAGATATCCTCATATAAATCCTTTCTTCTTCAAAGCACAATTTCTAGGCGTCAGACTTAAAAAGGAAGTACAGGGAAAGTACAATAACAACCTCTATCTGTGCTATGATCACTTTAAAAAACAAGGACCAACTTGGCATGCATGTGAAGAGTAGCATACCCCTCTTCCTATGCATCTCAAGAAAAGGGAAATAATCTCACCCCTTAACATTAGATGGTCCTACAGAAGAGCAGTAGCTTTGTCCAAGATCCTTGAAAAACTAAAGGCAAATTGGATTGGTATGAGGTATAGACCTCCCCTGCTTCTTTCACCACCTCCTTCATTATATACCAATACAAACTAGAGTGATGATGGCTTTGCAAGATGGGAACAAAGGGTCACTTTCCATTAGGGATTCTTGAGGCAGCCAGGGCAGTTGCATACAAAGGCAGATGATTTGTATGATATTGGTGCCAAGTATGAGGAGATGAATAAGAGGAATGAAGGACAGGGGGCACACTAGAGAGCAAGAGGACCTGCTCAGGCCTAGGAAGGGGAGGAAATGATGAGGTAAAAATAACCTCATCAATATAATGGACTCAATATGCAAACCTATACCTTTCAACCCAATTTACCCTACTAATTAATTACCTTTAGGATAAATAATTGCTCTCTTTTTATGAATAAACGTGAAAACTTTACTTCTTGAAAATAGTTAGAATAAGATAATTTATGCTAATTTAATGGTTTAGTTATTGAGAATTTCACAGGTCAAATTCCACTCTTGATTACCATTCCAGTCAAAAGGTAAATGAACACAGATCTTAACACTTTTGAAAACAAGCGAGCATGCACCAAAATTTAAGGAGCACACGTTATGGGTTAAGTTTTCATAGTTCTATTATTTTTAATTTCAAAAAATTTATGGCTTGTGTCAAGCCTCTTTAATATTTAATGTCATGGGCTTTAAAGTCCATTTGTTGTTGACAATCTGTTAAAGAATTTGTCAATTGGAAAGTAGAATTTTGTTCGTTGGTTTCATATAAATATGTAATTGTTGCAAATGACGAATACAGAAGAATATCATTATGCTACCAATATGTCTTTTTGAGAAAAACTACCATATGAATAAAAATGAGTTTTCCTACCACTCTTTGAATTACTGGGAAATGTGAATGGAGTCCTTTGAATGAAGTATCTAGGAGATTACCAGTGCATGTGATCTGAGATATCTGTAGAAACACCAGAGAGTTGGCCACTCGAGGGTTATAGATAGATAGATAAGTATTTTAATTTTAATTTTTTACTTTCCTTGAATAGATAAAAGTTACAATTGGAATTTATTTTCATGTGTGTGTGTCATACTGTCAATGTCAATCCTATAGGTTATAGCTAAGTCCATATTTTTTGAATTTAGTATCTGAAGTTCTGGAGCACCTTCCTTCATTTTTTTTGTTAAATCATTTTATGTTAGTTATTGGATGGTTATGTTTTGCACTAGATAAATGTTTCCTAGTTTCTTTACAAGTTTTACTTCTTCAACAATTTTTACATTCTTTAGATTAATCATTTCCATGCTTTCTATCTTAGTGGTGATGCTTTTCATATTCGTAGTTTTCTACTTTCTCATTTAGTTATTTACATCTTTCTAGATAGATGATTTACCACTTTCTAAGTTTAGAATCTCTCTTGATTAGAGTTTTATTTAGTTGTTTGGTATTTAGGAAACCTAAGAGAGAGATAGTTGAGATGCCTTCTATTGCATACAACCTCTGGACACTACCCGATTGATATATTAATGTGTTTATTAACTAAAGTGTTAGGTCCTAACAATAGCCTATCAAAAGGTCTAATCTTCCATCTTTTGCATGTGAATCATTGTTTTCAATTTTGTAGTGAGTTCTTTCTTTATAGAAAAACTATTTTACCTGCAAAAAAAAAGTTTAGATTCTGAAATGAATAAGAAAGCAAGGTAACATTTGTTTATGTATTTTGCAATTGCAGACTTAGGTGAAAGATAAAATATATAACAAGTCCAACAAACTGTACGAAATATCAGGTAAGGATGTATCAAATATTATTAAAATATTTTTGTTTTCTTATGTAACTTGTTCTAATTATCTTGCTAAATCAAATATTTCCTTTTGTAATTTACAATTTCAGCAGTTTTGAGGAGCAGTTATACTTAAAGGTTGTCCAAACATAGGATAGACGTATTATAAATCCTTACTTTGTTGATAAATATGTATCTGTCACTTTTAGACTAACACTATGCCCATCTTTTTTTTTGACTCTGTATGTGTGTTATTCAAATATTGAAGATTAACTTTGTTATATGACATTTTATGCCAGGGCCTTATACGTGTGTTTGTATAGTAGAAAAATCGATCTTTGGACATTTTCACAGTCATTTGGGTCTTTTTCCTAAGATGCTTGGCCTATTTTGGTTAGATTTAATGTTGAAATGTGGTCTTGATGCTTGTAATTCAATAAGAATATTATGGTGTCTTGCTAGAGTGTTGTAAGACCTGTGTTGTAACACATCTTCACACTTTTCTAGGACCTTTTCATTATAATTCATCTAAATATTGATCATCTTTTAATTACTTACCAAGTCCTATTTCAAAGTGTTGTAAGGTGTTGTAACAAACCTTCACACTTTTCTAGGCTTGTCATCAATATTTACACATTCCTTATGCTTTAATGGCCCCTTTATGCACTTCTAGGCCATATTTAAGGGTCTTCTTAAAGAAGAACCCAACAAACATTATTTAAATTATCACAATTCTTGAAAACCACTCAAAATCCTTGAGTGGGACTAATTCACCATTAGGGGTGAATTAGTCCCTCTTGGAACAAAATTCAAGATAATGTCAAATTACTCTTGGGTTTTTATTCATTAAGACCTAAGGTCAACCTATGATGAGGTATTTTTAGGAAGTAGGGCATAATTGTGTATAAATACATGATTTTCCCTCTCATTTCACCCCATTCAACTAACTCATTCATTATTTATCTATCATTCTTTTCAAGCAAGCTACGACATCAAGAAAGCATTCAAGATCATTTTTAGACATTCAAAGACTGAATACTCATCCATTGTTGCAAAAAATAAAGATCAATAATCAAGGAAAGGTTTTTATTCCATTGTTTCATGTTTCATTACTTTGTTTCATCATTGTGGTTTAATTACCTAAGCGAGGTTTGACCAAGGAAAACCCCCATGCCTTGACATTCAACATTTTTCTCTTCCTCTTAGTGTGATTGCAGATTTAGGTACCTTGAAGGCTTGGAAAACATTGAAGAATAGGTTAGAAACTTCTTGATATCATATCCTTGTCAACTAGATGAAATCATCCACAAGAAGTCATCCAAAGTATTGTAAATCAAAATTTTAGATTCGGGTATCTAAGGAGCAGAAAGAGTAGACTAAAAGCTACAGATTCCAACTTTGAGTTTTTAGAAATTCAGAGGTGGAATAACTCACCATTGGTGGTGAATTAGTCCCACTATCAGTGTATAAAGTAATTTTTCTTTAGATCTGGGCACCTAGTACCTTGAAACCTATTTTGACAGACTTCGTCAGAAACATGACTAATTCACCCAGAATGGTGAATTAGTCCTAGTGGGATTTTTCAGTGTCATATATAGCATTTCAAACCTCCATCGAACCACTTTCCAACTTTTAGGTGCACACTTTGAGTTTTACAAGTTTTTGTTTTGTTTCACGATCATTTCTAGGTCATTTTTGCATATCAGGATGTGTTTTCAAAAAAGTTACATTTCTTAAGTTTTGCATTCGTAACTCATCTAATTTTTCATTGTATTGCATTTAGATCATTACGTTAGCATACTTCATTCATATTTCATCTATTCTTGCATAAGCTTTGAGTGCATGAGAATTGCTCATTTTGGCCCTTCTTTCTCCTTTTAGGTGAAAATCCCTAGAAGTGCTAGAAAAGATTAGGGTGCAAAAATTAGTTGTTACATTTTGGTGAACCTATTAGCTCTCAAAAATGCAGGATTGAACCATGAGAGGTTGCCAGGCTCTCACAACGTTTCAGGGTAACAAACAAGGCCAAAAGAATTGAACCTTCTACTCTTCAGGTGCTGCCAGACCTAGGTAGGTGTACCAATGACAAAGAAGCAGGATTGACTTTTGTTTATTTCCTAAAGTAATTTACCCACACTGGAAAATGGGAGTGGATAAATCAGTTTATTCTGGTGCAAATTGTATAAGAAATGTCAAGGCCAAAATCTAGTATGTTCATATGTAGAAATAAATGAAATTAAACAGTTGAATGGTAAAGCCCAGTGCCTTATTGGGTGTATAGAGTCAAATGAAAGATAAAAAATAAGTGACTTATTTCTAGCAGATACTCTAATTGTTTGGCATATGAATTTTGAGTTTATAACTTGTATAAACATGCAAGAATATGATTACTGAGTTCTTCTTAATAATCCAAATGAGATTCCCTAACTACTATGATTGACTAAAAGGATTTAATCTTTCCTTGAAAGAACCAATTAATCAAACCATACAGATACAACAAGTGTGCACTGATAAACTAAAAAAAATCCTTGATATATTAGTTTAAATAATTAGAAAACATCAACCTTGGAGACAACTTCAACAATACTTTCAATTAACACAACAAAATGGATGCGAGAAAATATGTAGTGCGGGGCACTTGATGCCTACAGTTTCAATTTATCTATTTGAAGGAGGTATTAGGAATTTAAGTGTTTAGGTAAATTAATATTTTAATAGAATTTGGGCCCATTAATGATGTAATTAGGGGTTTTTGATGTTATTTAGTTCAAAAAATGTAAAAGGTTGCATAAAAATGTACTTATTGTCAACAAATTGTTAAAAGTGCAAAACTAGGCAATTAGGGGTCTAATTGGTAAAAAGTTGGTTTCCAATGTCCAACTAATTAAAATTCCAGTTGGAGGATGTTTGTAAGGGGGGTTAGATGTTAAATAAGCCTCTCATGGTCGAGGTATGGTTGTTGAATCATTTTTTTGAAGTTATAATGAAAAAAAGGCTGCTTTCTGGAAATTTTTGTGTGTAAATTTGCTGCTAAAACGTGTGGTATGACCTTTGTACGACCTGTACAAGCTCAACCCTATTATAGTTGAAGAGGAGAGTGGTGGGTGCACCATTTTGAGAAAGTGGTTTGGTAGTTTTGTGTGGGTTTAGAGAGGATTTTTATTGACATTTCTTTGAAGCTGCTTGCTGTTTGGTGTAAAATTTAGTGGTTTGAGTAATAAAAATGAGTTTTAGGAGCATTCCACCCTCACAGCAGCAATTGTAACTCGGTGGAATGGCCACATTTGTTGTAAAATAGGTTTCCAAATTATTTGCAGGTCAGAGGAAGTGTGTTTGTGGGTTTTGGGTGTTGCCCTAGGTTGAATTTGGGTGATTTTCCTCGTGAAAGTGAGGAACTAAATGATGGGTTATGAGTTTTCTGGAAGAAATAACCAATGTGATGAATTTTAAAGCTTGTGCAGGCATAATTATGCATGTTTGAATAGGTGGAAATGTCTGGAAAGGTTTGGAGGTATGATTTACAATAAACCCTCCTTTTGAAGGCCTAGAATCAAGGGTTTTAGGCTGTGCTATGTTGGAAGAGTGATTTCTAGAAAATAGTGGTGGATTTAGTAATTTTTAGGCATTTTAATTGCTTCCCCAAGGTTTCATAAAGTTTTGTGGAGTTTAAAGGGTACTTTCTTTGTAAAAGTGGGCTAATCCACTAGCCTTTTCCATGGCGGGAGTATTGGATCTTTGAGTTTGTCCAAAAGAGTTGATATTGTTTTTCCTGTATGTTTTATAACTTGCAAAAGGGTATCTTAATCATCCTTGATTTTGTTAGGTGTTTTGGAAAATGTTGGTGAAGATGCCTAAACTTGGTTTACACTAAAACTGGGGTTTAGGAGTGAAATTGGGAAATTGTGCTTCTGATGATTGTAGAACTTGGAAGGCTAGTTGAATTACTTTATGTGGTCATTTTAATCTTTCTGGATACCTCTTGAAGGCAGGTTTCCAAGTTGATTAAGGTTGAGCCTCCGGACTCTACATCAGAGTGGTATCAGAGCAAGGAAGTAGATCTCTTGAAGATTGCAGGAGAAGCATTTGAAGATACAAGACATTATGGACTTCAGAAGGTTGGATGAGAAAGGACAAATGAGGCATGCTACATTCCAGAATAGATGCAAATGCAGAGGTAAGATCTGTAAAGTAATGATTGATTCAGGTTCCTTGAGTAATGTTGTTTTAGAAGAAATGGTTGAAAATTTGCATTTGACAAGGCTAAAACATGAATCACCTTACAAGGCATATTGGGTAAATGATAGTCAGCATTTTGTGGTTAGAGAGCAAGCATTGGTAGATTTTGAAATTGGTCCTTATAAAGATGTTCTATTATGTGATATTATGCCTATAAGGGATTGTCATATGATACTAGGAAGGGTTTGGCAATATGATAGATTTGCTATGCATGATGGGAGGCTTAATGTGTATGAAATTGAAAAGGATGGGCAAAGGTACATTTTGAGTTGTTTGCAGGAAGAAGGGACACAAAGAAGGATAGGGATGTGTGGAAAAAGAGAGATGCTGGAGCAAAAGGAACAAGGGAACCTGGAAGAGACAATAGGGCATAGCATAGTTGTAATGGAGAAAGGGAAACACCATGAAGAAGCATTGGGAAGGACAGTGCAGATTGAAGACATAAGAGAGACAAGGGAAGTGAAGGTCAAACATGAAAAGACCTTGAGGGCACAAGATAAGGATAGAGAGTGTGAAGAAGACAAAGACAAAGTTGCAGCCACCACATGTAAAAAGATTACTGAGACAATAAGAGCAGAAGAAGATTCAAAGTTAAAGTGTGTGAAGGGTGATGGGAAAGAAAGGGTCAAGGGTGAAATGACCTTAAAAGAGCAAGGTAAGCTTGAAGGTTGTGTTGAAGATAAAGGACATAAAGAAGTTTGTTCATTGAAAGTTAATGGTGTTCTAGGGAAGACATCTATGAAAAGTACAGTGGTGCAAGAAGCTGAGATAGAGTATTGTGAGAAGAAGGCACTTGGGGCAGAGATCCCTCAAAGAGAAAAGAATAAGAATGTAGGAGAGTTATCAATGGAGAGCCAAGGAAGGCCTAGTGAGGTCTATAAAGGTGAGAAGCAATGTCTACTGAATGGACAGGGTAATGAGAAGCCACAAAAGCCTGATAACAAAGGAGATGAGTTGCAGCAGGACAAAAGATCTGATGATAGGAAAGTCTTGAAGACTGAGAATGTTAAGAGTGGAAGAGGAGATACAGTCAAGACAAGTGAGCAGGTTGGAGAAAGCCATGAAAGGCTTGAAAATTATAACAAGATCATGATTGGGGCAGTGGGGTGTCCCTTAACGGTAGATGTAAGTGATAAGAAGACAGAGATTGTGAATATAGTGGACTGTGTGACAGAGGATACAAAGGTCAATAAAATAATGGTACTGATGCAAAGCCTAAATGTCAAGGAACTTAAAGGTGCAGAGAAGATGAAGGAAGAGGAAGATGTCTTTGAGGATGCTCATGAAGACTTATTGGAAGAAGAAGAAGATAAGGTAAAAGAAGGGGCAGTGAGTGAGTTTGTAGGAGAGTGTGAAGTTAATGAGAAAGGTGCAGTCACTTTGAATGATGAAGAAGATCAAGTAAAATGGATAAGTGCATTTCCAAGAAAGGAAGAGTTGATGGTGAATGGCCTAGTGAAGGCTAGAGGAAAACAATTTGGAAAGTCTCCAATTGGGATGGAGCAGAAAATAGAGAATATGGATTGGATAGGGGTTGTGTATGCTACTATGCAGGTTATTTTGAGCATGGGAAAGCTGGGAAGAGTTGTGAGGAGGAAAATGGAGAGGCAGAGAATGAAGAGGATTGTTTGCTATTTCTTTGTTTTGATGATTTTGATGATGGAGGTTAAGCCAAGAGTAAAAATGAAAGGTGAAGCACATAGTGTGGTGTTGTGTGAACATGTTGAGAATGTTGGGAGCAACTGGTTAAGGTATGTAAGTACAGGTCTGAGATTGATAGTGCAAAACCAAGGAATCAATGCAAGCAAGGGAATTATACACATGGATGAGACAAAGCCAAAGGTCAAGATGAAGCATCTACAAGGAGTATCAGAGGATGGAGATCCAACTTTGTTGCAGGTGAAGGCTTCCAAGAGACTTGGAAGAATTTTCAAGCCAGGGTGTATGGTGCAGGAGCACCCAGTACACACAGTTTCAACAATTTATCCTTTGAAGGAAGGCATTAGGAATTTAGGGGTATTTGAGTAAATTAATGTTTAATAAGGAATTTGAGCCCATTAATGATGTAATTAGGGGTCTTTGATGTTATTTAGTTCAAAAAATGCAAAAGGTTGCATAAAAATGTACTTATTGTCAACAAATTGTTAAAAGTGCAAAACTAGGCAATTAGGGGTCTAATTGGTAAAAAGTTGGTTTCCAATGTCCAAATAATTAAAATTCCAGTTGGAGGATGTTTGTAAGGGTGGTTATATGTTAAATAAGCCTCTCATGATTGAGGCATGGTTGTTGAATCATTTTTTTTGAAGTTATAATGAAAAAAAGGCTGCTTTCTGGAAATTTATGTGTGTAAATTTACTGCTAAAACGTGTGGTACGACCTTTGTACGACCTGTACGGGCTCAACCCTATTATGGTTGGAAAGAGGAGAGTGTTATATTTCATTTGAAAGTGGTTTGGTGAATTTTTATTGAGTTTAGAGGATTTTATTGACGTTTTACTAAAACTGCCCTGTTTTGGTGTAAAATTGGTGGTTTGAGAGTATTAAAATGAGTTTTTAGGGCATTCCACCTACTGTAGCAATTGTAACTCGGTGGAATGACCCCATTTGTTGTAAAATAGGTTTCCAAATTATTTTTAGGTCAGAGGAAGTGTGTTTGTGGGTTTTGGGTGTTGCCCTAGGTTGAATTTGGGTGATTTTCCTCGTGAAAGGGAGGAACTAAATGATGGGTTATGAGTTTTCTGGAAGAAATAACCAATGTGATGAATTTTAAAGCTTTTTCAGGAATAATTATGCATGTTTGAATAGGTGGCAGGGTCTGGAAAGGTTTGGAGGTATGATTTACAATAAACCCTCCTTTTGAAGGCCTAGAATCAAGGGTTTTAGGCTGTGCTATGTTGGAAGAGTGATTTCTGGAAACTAGTGGTGGATTTAGTAGTTTTTGGGCATTTTAATTGCTGCCCCAAGGTTTCATAAATTTTGATGGAGTTTAAAGGGTACTTTCTTTGTAAAAGTGGGCTAATCCACTAGCCTTTTCCATGGCAGGAGTATTGGATCTTTGAGTTTGTCCAAAAGAGTTGATATTGGTTTTCCTGTATGTTTTATAACTTGCAAAAGGGTATCTTAATCATCCTTGAGTTTGTTAGGTGTTTTGGAAAATGTTGGTGAAAATGCCTAAACTTGGTTTGCACTAAAACTGGGGTTTAGGAGTGAAATTGGGAAATTGTGCTTCTGATGATTGTGGAACTTGGAAGGCTGGTTGAATTACTTTATGTGGTCATTTTAATCTTTCTGGATACTTCTTGAAGGCAGGTTTCCAAGTTGATTAAGGTTGAGCCTCCGGACTGACATCAATATACCTGAATTCGTGTTTCATTGACATCTCAATGTTTTTAAACATGCATCATAGTCTCAAGAATTATAAAACATTGTGTATCCTACTATATTTTCTAAGCCGTATCTACTTCTATTATTTGTTACAAAAATGGAAAGGCGTTATACATGATTGCGAAAATTTTACATCCCTTATTCAAATCTAAAATGATCCTTTCATTTTGGATAGTACAATGTTCATTAGACTCCCACCAGCAGTGCATCCGTAGTCTCCTCAACACAGTTATGAGTCTCATCAGCGTATTTTGTATCTTGACTTATATTACAGTTCTGGTTGATAACATTCTGATCTCTCGGCTACCACACAAATCATATATCGCTGCCAGCGTCCTGTGATCTTCTTGATGTTCTTAGTCTCCTTGGAATTTATCCTTGATCTTGAATACTGCTGCTTTGACTTTGCAAAGTCGTAAGACATTCCTTCCTTGTATATTCTTGAAATATCGCTTCATTACGCTGCATCGAATTCTAATCATTTGCCATGAGACAATGATTTTCCTCGATAAAACTTCATTAGGTAGATCTTCCTTATCTCTTTCCTGATAGAAGCTAGTCTTCCAATGATAGTTATTTCTTCCACATGTATTGCAGAAGTCTAAATCTTGTTTCCATGACATAGGGGTGTGGGGCTCCTAACTTCATCTAGACAATAATAGCTGATCCCCTTCTACTGCTGTCGGTGAGATGAGCGAGATCTTTAAAGAATTCACTCGATGACACTTGTCTTAGTGACATGGCTCACTGTGCTTCATTAGTAGGAACACATATAGACTCACGATATGACTCCATAATGATTGTCTTCTTGATAGCATCCTTTTTATATTTGTGATTATAGACTATCTTGTCAATGTATCCTCAAATGAAATCTCATTGGTAAGACATTCCCAACTTCTTGCCAATATTAGTTCATGGGAAAATATGTAATGCATAGTAGATTCTTAGGAAGCTTTTGAGCATAGACAACCATAAAATTTTGAAAATTTTACAGTTCTAACAGTGTCTTTGTCTGGGGATGAATGATTGTGAGATCATTGCAAGGATCCTAATCTCCGGGTGAGCAAACCAAATATTTTATCCATTGAACAATAGATGAACTGATATGGTTTTTTGAAAAACCACACCATGGCAGATGGCACAAGGCCACCAAAAAAAGAAAGGCCCCTATTTTCCTCTATCAAACACTTGGTTTTGCTTTGAATTCATCAGATTCTTCTTGAAGACATTCATGCAATCTTTCTTGTCAGTGTTATTGAAAATTTTCAGAGAATCATCGTGCTCAGCTTGGCCCAAATTCCCTTCACCATTTTGCAGTTCATATTCATCATGATGGGAAAAATCTTTGTTATCTTAAAAATACAAAGTATGTTCATATTCAATGCAATATTTCTCATTATATTTCTCACCGTTATGTATTATAAAACAATCTCCTAGTTGTACTAAAAATTCACCATCAGAATGCTTCTCTTGAGAGTCAAAATTTTTTGTCATATCAACACTGTTTGAGACAAACAAATCTGAAACATTTTTCACCTCTTCCATATCACCATTTGGAGATGACATTGAATTATGATTTATATCTTCATTATCATGCATATATCTGAACCAATCAATGTTGGACTTCTATCATCCTTGGTATGCAAATAAATGTCTTCTCCACATGAGCCAAAAATTTCTAAATCACATACCTCTTCTTGAATAGATATATATTTTTGATCAGATGTAAAGGTTTCTCCATCATTTTGAGAAATGCTCAAGAGTCATATGAATCATCACACAAAGTACTTTCACTATCAAAGAAAATGTAGGTTGGACACAGGACTTTGGAATCACCCTTTTGTTCACATATCTGGTATTCAAGTGTTAGCAAATCTGAATTTTTCTCACTGTTGAGTGAATATGTTTCTTCTTCCATATCTTCCATTATTTATCTCTCTTCTTGATCTCCATGAGAACTGCAAAAATCACCTTGTTGTAAGTTAAAATCCATAGGTTCATCTTCACAATCTGAATATTCATTGGATCCCTCGTAACATATATTGATTTCCTTGTCACAATTTGTTATGCAAGAGAGACCTTTTGTATCATCTTCATCATGCGGGCTATCATAGGAATCATTTTGACTTGCACATGTCTCATCTTATATTGGCTACATCATCTAATCAATTTCTCCATCTTCATCAATGATGTCACCATTGTCTTCATCCCTTTTCTTATCTATAATATCAATTAGCACATTCACTTGGTCGAAAGTGACTGGTTTTAGTGACTCAGGCCAATTAATTGAATTAGGCCAATATACTTTCATGAACTGCTCAATAAACATGGATGTGTTGGGCCTATAATTCATAGGTATTTTCCTACAAATATCTATCATTTTGTAAAGCAAAGAATTCCTAGATTCTCCTTTATATCTTCTTATATCAAAAAGGGTATCCAAAATATTTTTGAAACATTCATCATTTTTAGATTGTTGGTTCCGATATGTACCTTGCTATAGATTCTAACTAACATTTCCAAGTGGGATAGAATTTTTTGCACTTGACATTGATTATATCGATAATCATGATAGCTTACCAGTCTTTGTCTAGGAGGGACTTGATAAGCATTTACCTACTTTGACAACTGTGGTGAATAAATGTTCTGATGTGCATGATATGCATTGCCTCCATTGTGAAGATTTCCAATTGTATCATTAGGTTCTTGTGGAGTCCAAGGACCACTTGCATTTGAATATCCTTCCTCATCAGAGAGTGGTATATACTGTGTTGTATCTAGAGCAGGCAAGATACCCAATTCTTCACTCAGTTTGAAGTAATGCTCTTCCTTTTTTCTAATTCTACTTTCAATCTATTTTTTTCATCATTTAGCTCATTCAAAGGAATTTTTATAAGTTTGTTGTCCATTTTTCATCAAATTTTACTAAAATTTACTCCCTTTCTTAAGTGGGAAAATGAAATTATTCTTAATTTACTTGAGTCATTTTCTCAAACTTCTCAACTATAAATATTTCTCCATTATTCTATATGATGGTCTTCAATGAATATTCTCCAATAACTCCCTAGTGATTTGCCATTTTTTATCTCTAAAACATGCTTGAGCCACAAAATTTCGAGGCTCTCACAATGTTTAAGGTATTAGACAACAAAGAGCCAAAATTGAACCTTCTACTCTTGAGTGTTGAGACCCTGGGAGAAGTGCTCTTCCAAGACAAAAGCAAACGTTTGTTTATTTCCTTAGAAGTAATTTGCTCCTGGCAGGAAAATGGGGAGTGGATACATTAAGTTTATTTTAGTGCAAATTGTATAAGCAATATCAAGGCTAGAATCTAATATGTTCATATGTAAAAATGAATGAAATTACTAGACAGTGGAATGGTAGAGACTAGTGTCTTATTGGGTGTGCAGAGCCAAATGAAAGATTTGAAATAAGTGACTTCTTTCTGGAAGATACTCTAATTGTCTGGCATATAGGTTTAAGTTTATAACTTGTATAAACATGCAAGAATATGATTCACGAGTTCTTAATAATCAAAAGGAGATTCCTAACTACTAAGATTGACTAAAAAGATTTAATCCTCCTTAGAAAACATTAATCAAACCATGCTGAGTAAGCAAGTGTGCAACGATACAAATAAAAATATCCTTGACATAGCAGTTTAATAATTAGAAAACATCAACCTTAGAGACAACTTCAAAAATACTTTCAATTAACACAACAAACAACTGATACCAAAAAATATGCCACCAATTCAAATGACTTCCATTGACATCTCCAACATTTCAAACATACATCATAGTCTCTAAATTGTAAAAATAATTGTATCCTACTATATTTTCTATTCACTATCTGCAATCATCTTATTTGTTACAAAAAATGGGCATTTATACATTAGTTACTCAAAAAGTGACGTCCCTTCATATTCAAATCTTGGGAAATCCTTTCATTTGGACCATTACAAATGTTCATTAGACTCCCATGAAGACATTGTGTAGTCTCCCCGACACACTGAGTCTCATCGACGACCATTTTGTATCTTTGCTTATATCGCTAGGTTCTCCTATAGTTTGACCAACATTCTGAGTCTCTCCAACTACCATAGATTATATATCACTATGATGTCCTACAGTTTTACCGATGTTCTTAGTCTCTTTGATTCTTATCCTTCGGTCTTGAATATATCACTGTGAATTTTGGGGTCGACAAGAAATTCCTCTGGCTACTTGTATCTTACTGAAATATATCCTTCATTCTAATTTCTTTGTCAATTCTGATTGTTGAGACATAATGTTTTTCCTGCCGATAAAACTTCATTTGGTAAGACCTTCCTTATCTCTTTCTGATGAATCCAGTATTAACGATGATTATTTCTTCAACATGTATCACCAAGTCTGAATCCTGTTGTCATGACATAGGGGTCAGCAAGACTTCCTAACTTCATCTTGACAACATCGACATAATCTCCTTCTGCTTTATCAGTGAGACCAAGCGAATGAGAGACTTCACTCCAGGTGACTCTTATACCGGTAACATAGCTCTTTTATTAACTTCATCAGTGAGACACATATAGACTCGACATGACTCACCTCATTGACTATTGTACTATAGGTAGTCATTTTGTCACTATGACTATGAAGCTGCATCTTGTCAATATGTATCTCAAATACAAATCTCATTAGTAGCCATTTCCCAACCTCTTCCGATATTAGTTCTTAACCCGGTAATAACATATCACGGAGAAAGATTCTTAGAAACTTTTGAGCATAGACAATAAAATTTCAAAATTTCTGATTTCTAATAGAACCCACCTTTAGAATACTTTCTTTTATGATTTAGGAGTCCTTCATTTCTATAATATTTGCTTGCATTAACTGCATTGCATTATAGGGTTTCAACTTTTTTACAATAGTCAAAAGTGCATATAGTTTTTGTCTTTCAATCATTGAAAACATCTAAAATTGTATTTTGCATTTAGTCTGGACCATCCAACACATCATCAAATCATTGCAAATTTCTTAAAATTTTTGAAAAAACTTCTTAGGACTCATTAAGCCATTACAGGCGAATTAGTCTATCTGGAGACCACTACTATTTGTCACAGCATCAAAACCTCATTTTTGCTTCCCTAAGCCTCTAGTATCATATAAATTGTAAGTCTATAAGTTTGGAACATTTCTTTCATGCGGTAGGCTAAAACATCATTTTACTTTCTCTTTCTTGAAATCACTTCAATTACAAACATCATTAGATCTGAAAATGCTCACATTTCTGAAATTTTGCATAACATTGATAAAAGTACTTTTCATTTTTGCATACATCATGTTTCTATTCATAAAAAATTAGATTTTGTAGTAAAAGTACTTTTCATTCTTGCATATACATTGTGTACATTCTTCAAATCTTGTACAAATTGGATAAGAATGTTTTGCATTTTTGTACATACATTGTTTATATTGCTGAAACATTGCATGAAATGGTTACAAGTGTTTTTCATTCTTGTTCACAAAATGCTCATATCTTACATAACTCAACATATTAGGAAACATTCCATGTCTTATCCCTCTAAGAGTGTTTTAGTGGAAGAGAATACAACCTTGGGCATTCCTAGTGATCATATGTGTTCTTCCCCTAATATCTCTCCTATTGATGACAAAGATATTTTGGTGTTAAAAGAACCAATCAATGAGAATTTTGAGAATCCAAGTTGTTTCTCTCCTCTTACCTCTTTTTGTGGACAAGATATTCATTACCAACATAACACAACCATAGATAATCATGACACTACAATTTCTTCTTCTTCTAGTATTTCTCATTGTTGTGAAGACAATACTTGTATTTTAGAAAACCTATTCCATGAAGGTCATGAGAATATTAGTTGTCCCCATTCACCTAAAAAAAACCTTCCTAACAACAAAAATTCAACCATTGATCATTCCCCTACATATGATGAAGTCATTTTAAAAGAATCAACTTTTGATTGTCGAGAACATCTAGTTTTTTGTTCTCCTAAAAACCTTCCTCCTAGGGAGGATCTCCTAATACAAGACAAGGGTAACATTGAAAATAATATAATATCCTTAAAAGAAGATGTAGAGACAACATTAGAATCTCACTCGCTAAGGGATGTTAACCATATTCAACCTCAACTCATTCTTTAACCCTATCACACAAACCTGAATTCACCCTCTACCCACCTCAGAGTAATGTGTCGTGGTAACTGATTCATAGTATTATTGCTCATACATACAACACTTAGAATAATCCACAACCAAAACAACCAGCCCCAACAACCTTACCTTTGTCTAATCCCATCTTGCTAGGCCCTCCTCGTTTATCTCTACAAAGTGGAAAGGAATACAATCTTGTTGAACAACTAAAGAATACTCCTGCTAAAATCTCATTATGGGACCTTATTCAATCCTCCTCTCACTATCACAACATGATTCAAGAATCCCTGTCACAAGTTCCTATCCCTTCTACTATGCAACCAAATGATATAGCAACCACGATTCAAGCCATAAATGCTGACATTGTTTTCCACCAAAGTGAGCTTCCTCCTTTGGATGTACAAAAACAAAATGAAGCTTT
This sequence comes from Sequoia sempervirens, assembly GCA_007258455.2. Classification (NCBI taxonomy): domain Eukaryota; kingdom Viridiplantae; phylum Streptophyta; class Pinopsida; order Cupressales; family Cupressaceae; genus Sequoia; species Sequoia sempervirens. The sequence continues at coordinate 307 of VDFB02009736.1, read as the reverse complement.
TATGATCATCGCCTAATGAAATGGAAAAGGATTAAAAAGAACTCTTGTGTGGGATTTTAGCAACACCCTTAATGGGTATGTGGAGCAAGACCACATGCTAGCCACCCAAGATCTAGAGGCCTAATAGAAAGCAAAAAAGAGAGAGAATAGAATATGACAAGAATAAACTGTATTCTGCCAATAATGCAAATATGATGTAATGGCACTTGAAAAATGTACATAGGAGACCCCTTGGTTATATAGCCAAGGTGAGAACATGTAGAAGGGAATAAGATTATGAAAAGTGTCATAATCTTATGACATGAGA
>VDFB02009735.1:0-41611 GCA_007258455.2 Sequoia sempervirens | reverse complement strand
TTCCTTCATTAAGAATCACTCTTCAAGGACTTATTGATGATAATAATTATAAAGAACATTGATTTCATCAGCTTGAAATGCTTGATGAACAATGCATCAACTCTCTTGAGCATCTCCAAGATTACTCTAGATGAATGTAACGTAGTTACAATGATCATGTCATACCTCATTCATTTAATAAAGGTGATTTGGTGTTATCTGAGAATCAATGTAACGTTAATGCCCACTCGACTAAAAAAGGAAAATTCAGCTCTAACTAGTTAGGACCTTACATAATTGATGAAAGATATGGGTCTGGAACATACACATTAACGGAAATGGATGGTACACCTCTTAGAGAACCTATTAATACCACGCATTTGCACTGGTATTATGTCTAAACTTTCTTCTTGAATAGTGTGAATGTTAGAGCAATGATGTTAGAGTTAGTCTATAGTATGCTATTTTCTCTCGATGTGCTTCATTCTTGACAAAAAATTATTCGTTTCTTGAATATTAAAGTAATTATTTTGATTACCTTTGGATTGTTACTTTAGGTTTCATACTATTCAGATTAATCTTGTATGTTGTGTTAGATTAGATCCTTATATGCATTAAATTTTCTACAATTAGATCATAGGTGCATTTAATTTAGCATAACATATACTCAATCATAATGTTGCATCTAAAGAGAACTAAGATAGTTTTAATTAGATCACATAAAACATGTTAGATCATGAAGATATTTGTTAAATAGTATTATGAAGATTATTTCATAAATCACATTGCCATCTAACTTAAATACATAAACATAAATGATCATATATATAAGAATTTTTTTAGTAAATATTCTCAAGTATACAATGCTACTATGGCCTGTGACTACCAGGTCCCTTAGGACCTGGTGGTCGCCTCCATTGAGAGACAATAGTACATAATCATGATCTACCCATGGATCCCAGTGCATCTTGTAGGCCCTCTGCTCATCCAACAACCCTAGCCTCTCGTACGATAGTCTCCATATGCTCTCAATCTATGCATTCTATCTCTTCCTATAGCCCGACAACCTCTCCACATAGTCTCTTGAGCTTTGTTGGATCTCAAGATGATCAAAGCTAATTATAGGCATCCTGTATTACTAATAGATCACCCATGGGTCGATTGGCGCACCCGGTAACGCTCTTGTATGCTCCTCTCAACTTCACAAAAGGCTCAAACATCTCTGGATGATATTCTACGATCAGTGGGGGCATGTACTCTGTAGGGACAACCTTGTTTGTGAGCAAAGGAGAAACCATCTCTACGGTAGCCCATTGGTAGAGATCTTGTAGCTTTCTCATAGATCCTACAAGATAGAAATCATAAAGATAATCAATACACATCATGACATATATATATAAATGAAAAACAAGAACATTAGCATAATCATAAACATAAATAATGTGTCATCACCTAGGTCTCTAGCCCGCTATACAAAAAGCAACTTCATCCTATGTAGGAGGTATAGAAGACTCACTGCCCTCCCCATGCTCATAAGTGTTGGCACATGTGTTGCAGCTAATGACTGCGATCTAGTAACCCAGGTAGGAACTGAATCTCTCCACTCAAGGGAAATTGGACCCTCACCCATTGTATAACTACCATCACTCATCAGCTAGCTATCCTCCTCCTCCTTGGCCCATCCTCATCCTTGTTCTTGTCCTCCTCCTCATAGTCTAAGTCCTCCTCCTCATTGTAGTCCTTCTCATCCACAAACAAGTCTACAACCCTAATCTCCTCGCTTGTCTCTTCCTCATCATCGTTGTGATCTAGAAGAGGTCCTACATACCCTATAGGCTTATCCATAGGAAATACTGGAGCTAGTCACGTTTTGGCCCACCACTCCTCGTATGCATCTGTAGTACGCACGTCATTAGTGTCGAAGATTGGGGGCATGTTGAGATCCTCATCGTCTAAATCTTTAGACACAACATCATTGATTATGACTGTCTCATATCTCTAGGCCTATGTGCACTCCACATTGATTATCTATAGAAATTTTGTGGTGCTAGTGGAACCTATATCTATCCAAACTACCTCATGCAACAATCGTATCAGAAAGGTCTCACTACATAGTTGTTCCTCCCTAGTAAAAATCAGTCCCTCTGCATCCTAGTCAATTGGTGTGTCTCGTCTATCCACTGAGGCATCAAGAGGTAAGGTTCCCATAGGATATCCTCCTGATCAAGACGGTTGAACCTGACTCTCTAGAATATTAAATCCCCATACTACCATGCTCGTCTAAGCAGATAGCTGAAGGAGTGTGGTTATCCCATAGTGCCAACAGTAGGAAATTTTGTTGATATGGTACATGTAATATGCTCTAGGAACCAAACTTGTAATAGTGTACAATGAACCATACTATCCACCTCTTGATAGGAGAATTATCATGTCATAGTATAGATGTGTTAGCATACTAGGACCCTGAGCATAGATGGTCTTGTTCTACTCCATCTCCCTAATCATGTGTACCAGTCCTCCATCTAGGTGTACTCCCTAACCATCTAGGACTAGTACTAGTGTTGTATTCATAAACATGATTTACCTAAGGAGTGGTGATCGTGAGTGATGTAGCCACCGCAGCTCAATATGTGGCCCTATGATGCTCTCCCAAATCAGACCTCCAAGATAGTACTGAATGTCTTCCCTCATCCCCCGATAAGATCGGTCCTTTGCAAAATGTACAATCTCACCTCGAATAGGGATCCGAAGGATGTGATGCACATCCTCTAGGGTAATGGCCATATCACTAGTGGGTAGATGAAAGGTGCAAGTATTCGCATCCCATCTCTCAACTAATGCCATAAGCATGGCATCATGGTATCTCATGGGTGGCATGAGATAGGCCCAGTATATGCCCGTCTGTTGTAATATCTCCCTATTCTCCTCTAAAATCATTTTGATGAGCTCTCATAGGTGACAGAACAGTCTATCACCGAGAATTTATCGCGATCAAGGAGGAACCTAATAAAAAATCAAAAATATTGCCTATAAAAATCCTAAAAAATCTTAAATCTATAGAACAACAATCAAGAAGTGTGATAAAGTTGCTCTAGGATACGTTTTTTGGGGTCCTAGACACTTTATTCCTTTTTTGGGATGCTTTGCGAAAAAGTGGGACGCTTTGCAAAAAAGTGGGAAGCTTTGCAAAAAAGTGGGACACTTTACGAAAAAGTCGGACACTATGTTACTTTTTCTTTCAGGGCCCTAAATCTATCTAGAAATATGTAAAAACATAAGGTAACTGCATAAAAATGAAGCAAAGATAGAGAAGAATCCACTCACTGTATGTTGCAACTCGCCTTGCACCACCTCATCATGTAGGGCCTCGAGTCTCAGAGGCACATATGGTTTTACACTCAACATCATCAATCACTCTCCACCAAAGTCAATCTACAAAAAGGTAAAAGACAAAATGATCACAAAATACCTAACTTTTTATTCTTATATACTCAAATTAGGTTATTTACATGTTAAAGTAAAAAGTACTCTTTAATTTCAAATTCACATATTAGGGGCTAGAGAACTCCATTTTCAACGATGTTTATTGCATTGGATTCATAATTCCACTCTCGATATCATAGAATGTAGATATCATTATGTGGTATGGTACTTGGAAATACCCTATTATATGAATTATGAAATTTGATGTGGCTAGACTACTACCTTGATTCCACCTTCATAAAGCAAGTGGAATCAAGGGGGGGCATACATCTACCCTCGAATTTTATTTCTTGAATAAGTTAGATAAGAGGATTTTTGAATGACTAATGAATTGGTTTTGCAGGATGCAATTCCTAACATTGTGTTTTTGCAGATAACTACAATGGGGGCCTCATCCTCCCATCATTGTGAACGAATCCATATGAGTATCCTTTTATGAGATAAATTTTACTTTTCAAAGTACTTTAGCTTGCATATGCATAGTCTTATATGGGCGCTAAAGTGGGGGCTAAATGTAATGACAAAAATTGTACTCCCTCCTTGGAGATAGTACAATTTCACACTTAGTTTGGACCCATTTTAGCATCCTTGCATTCATGTCCTTTAAATCATCATTAATAGGCCCCAAAGACCCTTTATTACAAATCCCAAGACTTATTTCAACTGAAATCCTGACAAATTCAACAAATATATTTAATATTTCAACATCTCGACATTCTCTCACCCTGAAAATCTAGGGTGGGACCCATATACCACCTTGGGCGTATGAGTCATGTTTGGGGCCTCTTTAGGGTTTTCAGCAGGAAATTCAAGTTTTTAATTCAAATTTCACAAATGTCAACATTTGGGATCTAATAAACGATAAATTAGATAGGATGCCTATAAAATCTAAGTCTCACATTCATTTTTCAAATAGAACTAGAGAAAGAGAGAACAAGACAAGCAAGTAAGTAAGCAAGAGATTCAAGCATTTTCATTCAAGAGAAAGGAGTAAACAAATTTGAAGTCTTGGAGCAGCATTATAGTGCTTTTTTGTAGGTCTTCAAGCTCACTTTCATTTCAAGATCAAGCATTACCAAAGATTGATGATGGTTTCCTATAAAGGATCATGATGGATTCTAGGTTGGAGAGATGCAACTAGCCATTGAACCAAGCCTAATGACTTGTTTCCTAAGTGATTCCACCTTCCATTATCATTCTACTTTCTACCTAAAGTAAGGTACATGCATTCTTATGGCTTATTATGGTGATCAAAGATCTCCCAAAGTGAGTCATCACCATTTTCATGTCTCATTTATGCATCATATTCTAACACATTAGAGTAGGTTTTTATGGCATTTTAGCTCTCATAATCTTAGACACACATAAGATTAGGGCTTTCACACATATTTCCATTTTAGATCTATACTTTCTATCAAGGTAATTACCAAACTAGGGGTTTGACTGAGGTTGTAGTAACAAAAAAAGTATCTCTTTTCCTTAATTTGGGAATAATGGTCAATGAATTAACCTAATTTTTCCTAGGTCTAATGTTGTAATGTGTTGTACACATTCACATTGATCTTGGGCCCCTTTTTAATAAAGTGCACCTAAATTGTACCCAATTTATGGTGTTGTAACACACTTTCACACTTATCTAGGGTCTCATTAATTAATTTTGGTTAATTATATTTAATTAGCCCCTTTAATTCAAATTTAAGCCTTATTTGTGACACCTTCCAAGGATCCATCTCGACACCCATAATTCAAATTGTAAAACATTTAATTTGGAAAATTTGAGGTCCTAGAAATTGGTGATAGGACCCATTTGCCTTAGGTGGCGAATGGGTCCTCCCTCTATAGGACCCCCCTTTCTTTGCACATTTGGCATGGGTTTTTTATGTTATTTCACCCCCGAAGGCAAGGTCCTAGAAACTTGTGCCAAGACCCATTCGCCCTAGATGATGAATGGGTCATCCCTTAATAAGGACCCCTTTTTTGAATTTAATTCTAGTGGTATTTTAGTAATATTCATTTCCAAATTTGGTGTCGCCTTGAATTGTTTGAATTTCGGGATTAACACTAGTACATAAACAACAATAAACTATTGAAAAACCTACTAAAAACTGCTTATAAATTACTACAGTTGGTCACGTGACCATTAGTAGTTTATTGCCAGTCATATATATAATGCAACCAGATTGATGACTAAACCATTTTTAGTCATTTATTGGTTGTTTTGATTGATCGATTTGGTAGTATATTTAGTCATTGATTTAGTCATTCATTGTTGTGATCTGGTCACTTATTTAGTCACTTTTTTTCCATTGATATATAATTTAGTCATTGATTGCTATAATCTACTCACTTATTTAGTCATTTTTTATTCACTAATATATTTAACTGGTCACTTATTTAGTTGCTGATTTAGTCATTGATTGTTCTAATCTAGTCACTTATTTAGTCATTTTCTTATTCACTGATATATTTAGTCATTGATTGTTGTTAACTGGTCACTTATTTAGTCATTTTTATTCATTGATTTATCTGCATTGGTAGTGTATTTATTCATTTTTATTCACTGACCTCACTAGTCATATATCTAGTCATATTTATTCATTGTTCACTGATTTCTATCAATTGGTAGTATATTTAGTCAATTTAATTATTAATTGATGTCAATTAGTAGTATATTTAGTCATTTTAATTGACTGATATTTGAGGATTTAAGCATGAAACATAGAAATACACATCAATAATCAATTGCACACAATAAGACAACCATTGAGAAGGAAAAATTGGTGAACTTTATTAATAAAGAAAGGTGTTCTAGTTATAGCTTACAAATAGAGTATTACAATTATTATTTTTAGTCACAAGACTGGAAATATGACTTACAATATTGTAGAGAAATGACTGCAAGAAAGAAACTTCTCCAAAAGACTTTTGCAATGATGGAAACACATGCTTGAAGCCCTTCAACACAAGCACATGCCCCTTTCATCTCTTAAAACTTTTACAATGTGGGAAATCTTCTTGGAGTAAGTTGTAATGTGTAGAATCCAAGGAGAGTGTTGATTGTGTCCCGTATATATATGAAGCTCTCTCCTTTTAACGCAGTCAACAATAACCCAGCTAAAATATTTCCTCTTTTATATGCAACATGCCATCTGATATGAGCAATAGCATGTTCCCTTTTCCACCATGAATGAATTTGTGCCTCAATACAACCAACAAAATTAATATTAGTCTCAATTCAGAAAGAATAAAAGTGCATTGTATATTGAAAGTTTACAAAATAAAGTCCAAACACAACAGAAAGATAAATCAATTAAAAAATTGTAGCCTTGTCAACAAATTCCTTAAACAAAGTGTTCAACATAGGCCTAAAATATGCATATTGAACCCTTGATTTCATAACCTTGTTCAAAATTTAAGAAAGGTGATACACTCAGATTATAGAATGAAGTTGACATATTATAGAATGAAGGCTATCACCACTAGCCAGACTAAAACAAAATTATCAACAAAAACTTCCTGGAAACCAAGCCCAAGAATGCCATCAGACTTGGACAACAAAAATTTCAACCCTGGTTCATGTGTTGTCTCAGTAAAGACCTGCACCATTAAAGAATCCATTTATACATAAATTCCAAATTAAGTTGATGAGAAAATATCTTTGATATCCAACTGAGAAGCCTTAACATCCAAAAATTACTAACCTGATGTTTCACAACAAGTTTCCCAACTATGACATCATCTTTACTTAAGAAACCAGATATTGATCCACTGCCATATTGAATCTCACAAGATTCTCCTCACAAACAAAAAATGATATATATTAATTTTTTATCAACTTCCTTAATATCCCCATGTAAGCAGACTAAACTAAGTGAGGTTGAGAGTTTGAAGTAGAGTACCATCTTCTTGGTATGTGCTTGACTTTGATGACTTGTATCTTGAATGAAAATAGCAAGCTAGCTGCACTGTAAAATCATTCTTAATCATTGTTACAAAAATAACTACAAAATCAAGTCTTTAATTAAAATAATCCTTCTAGATATTTCAGTTAATTTCTGAGAGCTAATTTCACTATCCAAATAGCCATCAATCTATTTACTGTATATAATTTCCCAGAATTCAGAATTTGAATGTAATGAAACTAACCATAATTACCAAAGATTTGACACCAAAATGTAGTACAAAATGAATTGTTTGACAAAATGCCTCAAAGAGATGTCATATCATGGAATGAAATGATATGATTGCAGAATGTGCACAAAATGGATTTTGCAAGGAAGCTCTCAAAATCTTTGAATTACTGAGGCACTCTAGAACATCGACATTGTAAGCTTTGCTTGTGTTCTAGATGCATGCAATCATGCAGGTTTAGTGGATGAGGGTTGCACATACTTCACACATCAGTAACTTTTATTGCATTACATATATAGTTGATCATTAGGTGTGCATGGTTGAGCTTCATTCCCATGTTGGCTATCTTGAGGATACCCTAAACATTATTACTGAGATGCCAGTTAAACCTTTGGTTCCTTTGGATCATATATGAATATAGGTTGAGTATTCTAGCAACACTACTTTTTTAGTTGGATCCTAAAACTGCTGCAACTTATGTTCTTCTCTAAAACATTTGTGCAGAAGCGGGCAGGTGTGGTGAGGTTCAAATAGTAAGGAAATTGATAAATATAAAGGAATTAAAAAGATACTTGCATGTAGTTGGATTGAAGGGCATAAAATGGTACATGATTTTTTGTGTAGGAGACATATCACACCAAAAACATGGGAGATCTATACAAAATTGGAGAAATTGGCTTGGAAAATGAAGGTAGCAAGGTATTTTCATATTCAATACTTTTACTCAATGTTGTGGAATAGAAGAAAAAAGAATCATTTATCTGCCACCATAGTGAAAAGTTAGTGATTGCATTTGGTTTGTTAAACATGGCCCTTGGTAAACTATTAGAGTTGTTAAGAACCTTCAAGTATGTTCTAATTTTCACACTACATCTAAATTCATCTCCAAGATTGTTGCAAGAGAAATTGTTCTGAGAGATGTGAACCATTTCCATCATTTTAAATAGGGACAATGTTCTTGTGGAGAATATTGGTGATGCTAAATGAAACAATTTGAAAAATAGGCTTACACTATAATAATGTGCACTACATCAGATATCTAGTAATAACAAAGGGACATCCATCAAAGCATAAAAACAAGGATTTTTTTTTGTCATATGTTATAGTTACAAGTGCCCTGCTAGACATACATGAAAATATGGAAGCAATATACACAAGGAAATAAAATTATTTCAAAAAAATGCCTCAAAGAAATGTGATATTTATTTTTATAGTTTAATTGTGATACCACACTATTTTGACATGATCCTTACGGTGATGCGGGATGTTACCGCTACACTTCATTGTTATTGCTCGACCTTCGCAGTAATGTGAGATGTTACCGCTACACCACACCATTATTGCACTCGGCCTTCACGGTAATGAGGGATGTTACCGCTACACCACACTGTGTCTTCTTGTCTCTTTTGGGGATGCGAGAGAAGTATTTGAGTTACCACCATACCGCACATTTATTGGTTGGCCTTCACGGTAATGTGGGATGTTACTGCTACATCGCACTATATCTTCTTGGCTCTTGCGGTATGGCAGTATTATGAAACTTGTCAATATTTTTGGGCACCTTTCAAATTACATTCAGATCTATAAGGAAACTATCCTATAGGGATGATAGTCCCAATAAACATGGCAAAGGTTACACCAATAAATAGTTAACTAGAAACCATGAATTTTCAATGCATAATGGAGAATATACAAAGAGTTAAGTTAGTGAGAAAAAATCCTTGGAGAATTGTCATCAAAAGTATGACAATCTAAGAGTTTATAGTAGAAAATCATATACCCTCAAAGACCTAACAGTCATAATAGACCTAATGATAGTTTTCAAAGTCATAAGAATAAGTTCATAAGAGGATATAGATGCAAGAGCATAAAAAGACACTGAGATGGAAGGGCAATTGGTAGAGTTGAAGAATCATACATGTAGTGAGAAGGTAGGGAGAACAAAGTAATTTATAGTCAAGAGCATCATGAAAAATTCTCAGGTGACTATATTTGGGCAAGGAGAGAACTTAGTGACAACATTACCATCAAAACAATAAGGATACTCAAAACCCTACCAAACCCTAGGGGCTTTTTCATCACCTTGTAGAGATCTCAAACATGCATGAAAATATTTCACAGAGAATAAAATAATCTCTATTTTAAATATGATCACAAAAAAGTAACAAAAAGTAAAAAAAAAAGATTTACAAGTGATGAAAAGAAGTATATGGAAAGTATATTATGCTGATTTTATTTTTTTTAAGAAAACTTGACCATTAACTATCCAATACAATCTAAGAAATACAAATATACAATGAAATATTATGATTAACAAAATGATAATTTTAACGGTTATCTTATGGTAGACAAAAAAAAAATGTGCAAGTGAAAAATAACACCCTTAGATTATTCTGAAAAAATAACATTTTCATTTACATCATTTTCAAGCAACAGTTTTTTAGATCCATCTAGATGTACAAAAATCAAATCATATTTGCAACAATCTCAAAGATTTGGAGGTTTAAAAATCTAATATTTTTAGATCTATTCTTGGGTTCATCATGCAAACTTCAACATAGAAGGATGAGTCATCACCTCATTTAGACCTGGATGTGGAACTGCCTTTGTTGTTTCCATAGAATCCAAAATAGGCCTAACAAATGCTGGAAGAAATAACCTTGTAAACATGCAAAAGGAAAAGATAAATCAATAGTAATTTACTAATTTTCATTCAACTTCTATGTAATCATTTTAAGTACCTGATTCTATTGTACTTTAAAGATTTATAATATGAAGCTTAGCTTTTCAAATAGCTTAAATAATTTTAAGTTATAAAACTGATAAATAGGCTTTAGCAATTAAAAAAAAATCCACTTCTAAAATTTTAAATATCTTTACTGCATCTATTTACCATTGTTAGAGAGTTGCAAACTATGAATTGTCCTATGTCCTATAGGACTAAGAAAGGAAGAACACTATCAAATAGATATTGAATCATAACAGACAGTCCAAAAACAATGAAATTTATTGTCAAATGGTGACAAAGATCTGTCCTCTAAGTCATTTGCACATGGTGATTGAGAACACAGTGAGTAAGAAGTAAAAGAGCATTGAATCATAGCACTGCAAAATGGTCATGAGTTATGCAATGAACTTCACTGTTCTTTTGATCACAAAGGAGATCGAGATAATAGCCAACATATTGATGTGCACAGTGAATGTTCATGGAGTGCAAACTTCCTTACAAAGCAATTACCACAATAGAGTTTGAGGTGAATTGCACCTGCTATTTTATGTTGATATGGATATGTTCTAACATGTAGTTAATTGTTGCAGCATAATAGATATGCTAAATAGTTGTTCATATACCATTGTTTCAAATTCTAAATTGCTATACCTTATTGTAGGAGCAAATCATAGGGGGATTCTATGCATAAGACACCATTGTTTCAAATTCAAAATTGTTGGCTCTTTCACAATTGTTTGCTTCATTTGTTTGATCTAAGACAGCCTGTTGTATAGAAGATTCTCTCAAAATCACAATAAAATCCTTTATTTTGGGATGAATGTTCAAAATATTTCCCATCATAAAAATGAAAAAAAATCATTAGTCATTAATCTGAACTAAGCATCAGTCATTTTCTCTTCCCTCTTCTCCCACTATTACCAAATTATAGTGCAAGAATAAAGAATTGAAGCTACAGAATTTACTATAGATTTTTGGGAGTTGGCAACTAGGGATTTGAGAGTGCAGACATCAAGGAAAATAACCCAGATCTTTGTTTCAAGAACCCTAACAGGGACCCATTTTCCACTAAAGGCGAATGAGTCCTTTGTGCCCTAAAAACAGGTTTCTTGCAGCAAGGTACACACCATTTTGAGCTCTAAAAACTTCCCTCAAAGTTGCTATAACAGTTAGGGTTAGTTTCTGATTATTATTTGCATCTTATCACACACAAAATCACATAATATTAAGGTGAAAAGCATAGTGGTTTATCATCTTGATCAATTCATTTTGGTAAACCCTATTTTACACCTAATCAGAGGCAAACCCCCCATAAGCAAATCAACACAACATTTTGTTTTACAAATTTCTAATAGGTTCATATCTAGAAGTGAAGTTTTAGAGACATAGGAAGGAAGTGCGATGTGATGCCTCACCAATTTTTGAGCATTGCAACATTATATAAATTTATATGGTGGAGGTTGTTTAGTAGAATCTTAGAATTAGAATATTAAGATGTGTAATCTTGGGATTAGAATAATAAATCTTGGAGGTGGCGTAGGAATAAATTTGTTCTCCCATTTAATTTATTTCCTCTATGGATGCAAGACCTATGATCAATAAATTTTGGGAGGGATAGGGCACCATGGGAACCTCATTCCCACTCCTTGGCTAACTTGAAGGAGTAAGATGAATCCTAAGGGATGATACAAGGCCACTAGCAAATGTTGCATTTCCTCTAAGGTGTTTTTATTGTGTACCTTGAGTACTTATGCTATGTTTTGATGCGTGCTATGAATTGATGTGTTAAATCATGTATGCAATAATTGGTTACCATGGTGTGTGATTTATAATGTTTTATACTGGCATTTACTATTTAACTATGGTTGAGGGGGTACATATGAAATGATGTTTAATACTTAGAATTTTGTACAAACACAACACTTATTTATGTAGGCTATGATAGATGTTCAATATGGGTTATGGGTAATGCATTTGGGACTCATGTACATAAATTGCACTTAATGTACTATTTGAATATTTCAACATCATTTTTGTTACTATACTTGTTCCTTATGGTTTAATTATTATCCTCTAGATTACATGGCTTAGGGCATGTTTCATTTGACATGGTTATTGGTATTAACCTCATCAATGTTATTCTCTTTATTTCCTCATCAAATTATTTACCTAAAAAAAATTTACTCTACAATTAAATGTTTAATGATGATAATATTAGCAATATTCTTCATAAGTAACTTCACACTATCTACCGTTAAAGTATGACATTAGCGTGGTTAGGTAGGAGAGATATTAGCAATAATATTATTATTAATATTGATATTACTACTGGTAATGATAATATTGATATTAATACTAATGTTAATAATAATAATAATAATAATAATAATAATAAAACATAATTATAAATTATTGATGAGAGAAGATAATCGTGAATGTACCCATATGCTAATTTATCCAGGAAGTTTAAAATCACCTCACAATATCTTACGCATGCTTCAACTAATCTTCCTACTCTAGAACTATATCTTCCACTATGTCTCCATAATTAAATTTAATGTGGCAGACCAATGCAATACGGTGTCTCCCCATTTATCAAAATGTTTGAAAATGCAAATCTAGAAATATATATTTAGCTTGTCAAACTTTTTCGTGCTGGAGCATTATCTGTTGGCAGTGTCTATCAATAATTGCATTTTATTTCCTATTTGCAAGCCTATGAGAAAAGTTAGGAAATTGTTTCTACAGGTGGCATTTCTTGAGGCCACGTGTATGGGAGGCATCTGTCAAATTGTACACATGCCTTGTCCAAGCTTCCATATTTTTGCATGCATATCTCCCTCGGCAGGGCAGCCACTGGGGGGCATCTGGCAAAAAGGAAAAGAAATAATAATAATAATAAGAAAGACATCCTGTATGCGTTGATGGAGGGGGGGATACCATGTTTCAAAAGCTCTCCTTTATTTTATTTTACACAGGCAGAAAGAATGCTGGTAAAAGGTTGTGGAGACGGGTCTTGCACCTGCCAATAGCATTTGCTTGAAATTTTCTAAAGCCTTCTTAACGAATCCATTTTGTGCATATCCTGCAATCTTAGCATTCCATGAGACCGCAATTTTTGGGGGGGAATTCTGTCAAACAGTCGTGTGCCTTTCCATACGTCCACAGCATAGAATTTGGCCCGACAGCTACCAAATTGCATTTGCTTGAAAGTTTCTAAAGCATCTTCAACAAATCCCTATTCTACGTGTCCTATAAATCAGGCCCAGTATTTCTCAGTGACATCACGAATAGTATGGTACATTTGATGCGAAATTTGGAGGTAAGTCACTTGTTATTATTTTTTTTAGAGTTATGGGTAAAGAAGCAGCATTAAAGACTGAATACATATTTACTATTTATAATAAAAGAAAATAATAATAATACACATCAATAGGCATCTCAAATTAAAGTCCATGTGTAGCTGATGCACAGGGTATAAATATAGAGATTTTTGGCAGACTTTAAATATTCTGAAGTATTAAAGTTGTAAATATATTTAGTGTACGATGTTTTTAATCACGGTTTTCTGAGCACCCAATTTGATTAGTTAATTTAATGAAGCAAAAGTGCATGCCCTACTTTTCTGTAGTACTCATTATTTGTTGCATGAATTGAATCCCACCCAACAGCAATCCGCCATCCGCACCCGCATAAAAAAAAAATTTGCACAAATTCTCATTTGAAATCATTTATACCTTCTTTCTGCTTTCAGCATTCAATATCTGTCACCAAATTCGTATTTTAAGCAGAGAACCATACTAGTGCATCCATCCTATCATTTGTTCTATTTTGCAAACACATGCAACCGTTACTCTTGTTTTTCAGTCAACCCTAAATAGGTTTTTAGCATAAGGATTTTTGCATAAGAATCGAATAGATGATATTTACCCTTATCTTCTTTTACCTCTCCTTAAAATTAGGCATGATTGGTATGGCTTACTTAGTTCATGCGTACATTCCTTTTAGATACGTGAGAAATGAAACTTTAAGTTAAATTCATCTTTCCACCATTCGTAAACTTTGGACTAATAAAAAAAAAAAATGCATGTTCTTCCTTATATCCAAAAACACTTGGGAATAAAGTAACATCCCATGGATTCTTAAATAAAAGAGAACAAAAAAACTAGTACAGGATAATTCTAATAAAGAAAAAAGAGTTTAGATAATACTTAAAATAGTACATGTTAATTCTAATAAAGAAAAAGAGGTTAGATAATACTATATTTTTTAAGATGATTTTTTTTTAAATACTGTTTTAATTGAATATTTATAGGTTTAAATATTTATGTGAAGATAGTTCTTTTATTTATAATATTTAGAACCTATGTGAGTATTTTAAATAAATAAATATATTTTCAAGTGATATTTACTAATTATATAGATGCTTTTAAATAAAAATAGCTTAACAAGGTAAAGAAATTAAATTTAAATTGAAAAGTAATTATTAATTATATTTTACAAAAGATAAATAATCTAATTATGGGGTAAAATTTATGTTGACAACTAATTAAAAATTGAGTTAGATTAACAACAATCATTAACTCACAAGATTTATTTGGTTATTAATACATTAATATTAAGAGGATTATCAATGTATTGGCATTAATCGTTAATGTTTATTTTGACTATAATATTAATATCAATTGTCTTGTATTAGATACATTATGTATTTATTGTTGAGTTTAGATATTGATGGATAGGTTCTCCGCTAGGTATTAATTAAGTACTTCATTGAAGATTCATTAGATTCTTAACTGTTACCAAATTATTCAAGCTCGCAATTAGACCTTTTTGTAAAACGTACAAATACTATCAAGGTTGCCTCAAGTTATTTTTTTTAAAATAAAATTTTAATTGATAATGGTTGGCAAGTAAAGAGTGTAAACCAATATTTGATTAAATTAATGAGATAAATAGTAAGGATTAGTCACAATTGTATGAAAATAAATCTATAGTTTAAATGGTTATTGAGTTGATTACATGGAAACTCTTGAGGAATCTATGTGCTTGGTTGTGACATTAATGTTATATAACAGATCATAAACTTATATAAGTGATACTTGCATATTTTTTATTTATTTATTTCTCTTTGGAGGTTCAAATATTACTAAATACTAGATGGAGGTATTGCATTTGTAATATATGCCTTAATGTATCCTTGTTAAGAGATTTCATTACTTCAATTATCAAGTCTAATCTATTCATTTCATAACATGAATGAAAGGGAATTCATGAAATTATCATTAAATGTGTGAGTGTTGTCACTATGTTTATTGTAGGACTAATCTTCCTTCAATATAAGTTATCAGAATAGGTCCTAAATATGGGTGAGGAATTTTATCTATGATACTTTCCATATTTTCACTTTAGTCGCTTATTTAATTGAGTTCAATAGTAATAATGGTTAGTTTACTCATGTATATCAACAATCGCTTTCCAATTTTGAATTAAATGGATTCATTAATTATTGGGTATAATGATCCTTCAATGTTATTTAAACATCTTTGAGGAGTGAAATTTCTTACTATTTTCCTATGCAAGTATTTGTTCCTATGCTCCATTTTCTTCTCTAGAATATCCCTAATGAGTTTCTAACCCCTCGGCTTCACCTAAGTGGGTGGTAGCCGACCATGAAATTGTCTGGGGTAATGGACCCTAGAAAGGGTTGCATACCCATTTTTATTGTAGGTATTTTGTATGTGACACATGGTACCTTGAGAAGTGATTTGGGTTAGTGTATAGCAGTGTTAGGGTGTAAGATTGTGACTGAGGTAGTTACCTTTGAAACCTAGAGATTATACTCTATGAGGGTGAGTCATATGAGTTGGAGCGACTCAAGTTGGCGAACTATGGTGCCTCTGCAAAATATATACGTAGGCAAGGCCATCAAGTGATGAGCCCCCGAGGCATTAGGTTGGGCCCCTAGGACTGTTCTTCTAAGTCTTGTATGTGACTTTTCATACTATAAACTACCATTGATTTATATAGCTCATCTTAGTAATCATGTGCTAACTACCTTTGATCATATGTGTATGCCAAGTCATGTAAACCTTGTAGGTATAGGTATTGGGAATGAGGAAAATTCAACACAATGGAATGTAAGAGGTCTCTTAAGCCAACCCAAAGTAAGTAGACTTTATTGCTAAAAATAGTGAATCATTTCTATCTTTTGTTCTAACTAGTGTGATCTTTGACTATAGCTATAAGTAATGAATAGTGTTGTCATTTTTTTTTTTAAGTAAACAAAAAGAAAAAGAAAAATTATTTGCAAAATTAGTAAAGTCGTCGTGGAATTGTTAGGTTGTTTAGAGTGTAAAAATGTGGGCATGACATGCAGAGATAAGAGAACAACTTCAGATCCTACATTTTTGGAAAGGAGTAACGGGACTAAATCACCCCTCTAGGTGTATGAGTCCCAATATACCCTTTTTTCTAGATTTTTTGTAGATCTTGCACAGTCACTAGAAGATTCTGAATTCTACCCAAATTATTGTAGCAGGACTAAATTACCCAGCCTAGTGTATAAGTCTTAGTGCACTTCAGAAACAACAATTTTTAGGATTTTCGGACCTTGTTTATACATTTTCACTCCTCCAGGTACTTTTTTATTTCTCTTTGTTTATCAGTCTGATTTCATGCTTTCAAGTCTCTAGGGTTTTGTGCATAGAGTTTGTATTTCTCCTTTGAAACTTCATTTTAATGGTGAACCTTCATCCAATCACAATAGGGAAACCACCAATCCTTCCCTCAATTGAGTCACTTGGCTGAAGGATCTTGGTTCCCTAATGATTAAAGTGTGAAATAGGTCATAAGTTCTATCTCCCAAAAGGTGGAACCCTATTTTTGTTTAATCAAGTTATAACCAATTATTATTCAATTTTGATGAGAATGTCCTCACATTGAAAATAATATTCTATTTTATTGATTGTAATAATGAGCTAAACAAGCTACTACAATTTAGGGCGAGTTGTTTCAACAAATCAAACAACTAAATATCAGACACAAAATAATAGCAAAGTCTCATAAAAATAGGAAACAACTTGCACACACATTTCTTATAAATATGAGCTACATGAGAAGAAAAGGGATATATTAAAAAATTGTATTTTTTTGAGAAATAAAACAACATATTCACATGACTCAACTAGTCTAAAGGAATTCCATTTTAGCACCAAGCAAACTAAGGAGGAAGGGCATCCCCTTCTTGGAATGCTTGGTGATTTTGTAGCTTTTGTAATAAGTGTTTTTATTTCCAGTAGTGTGTTTATTTCTATTATTTTGTGAATCTATTTAATGTTTATTTTTTACTACTTATAATTTGACTATGGGATCTACTGATTATCTATGTTAATGATTGTTCATATTATTGCAGCTGTGAGTTCAATTTCTAGAATCATTACTATTGTTATTTCTATTGCAGTCAAGCTGTTGTAGAAATATTGCAGTACAACCATAGTCACAAAAGAAAAACATAAAAATTAATATGATTTTCAATTTAGGTAGCTGATTGAGTTTAGGAATGCATTTTGATCCCCACTCACCTCACGAATCACATCCCTTGTGCATATATCCACTACACCTTTCATAAGCTTACGATCCCTGGATTGACATTTAGACTGAGCTGAATCTAGTTTATTCTTTGTGCCCCAGTTTTGGCCTATCATTATGCCTTCTGAAAATAAATTTAATTGAAAAAATAAGACCATTTTTTCCAATGCTATGGTAAATATATCATTTATTTATATGGAAAGTTACTTTAAAAAACCTCTCTTATAAATCATTTTCAACAAATAATTTCTATAATATTAGAAATAAATTGATGTTTTCATTTAGAATACCCTCACTCAAACCTAAATAGAACTTAATCAATTGTCTTTATGGCAATCCACAGAAAAGGCATTTGACCCATGCAGAATTCTTCTATTAAACCGGTATTTGAATCTTGTTGTGTTCAAATAATTGCAATACCTATGCAACACGTTATTACTATGATCCCTAATACTGGTTTATAGTTTCAACCTTTCATTCAAAGGTGCGAACGAGGGGTAGTTTTTTGCTACAGGTGCAATTTGTCTCTAGAGGTTGTGATTTTTCTTTTTTACAAAAATCCTTTGTTTTGAGGGTGTGATGTCTCTCTGAAGGCCGCAAATCATTTGATCTTGATCATGAAACCACTATTGCCATGTGTGATTTGCATATTATGGCCATGAATCATCTAGTGTGGGTCGTGAATCCTTTGGTGTGGGTTGTGAAACCTCTGGTGTAGATGTTGTTCTTGCCTCACCAACATTAGCTTCTATCATGACAGATTGTGCAAACATTCATGAGTTGAAATATCCAATTCAGTTATCATCATCTACAGTAGTATCATATTCACATATGTCCAGACATAACCATACATCCATGGTTCCTATTCTATAATCTTCTATGGTACTTGATTTGCCACACATTAGCATTGGCTTGGAGATCTTTGACCATCATTCAAAGGCATCATTGGCATCATTTTAGTCTTTGGATTGTGTGCAACATTCAGAGACATTCATCTTACTTCCTATATTCCTATCTAGAATGGGATTTCATATTTCACTCATTTGTGGTGTTGTTTCTTCCCAAGGGGAGGAATGTTGTTCAACATTCATGGATCATCTTCAACACCCTATATCAAGCATCTACCAACACTATATGGAGTTCAACACTTCATATTTTCTAGGAGGTCACATGATCTTTTCTACTTTTCCTCCTATGAGAATATATTATACTTTGAATTAGAAGTAGTCCTTAGGGGGTCATCATGAGTCCTCCATCTATCACTTTTCTTCTTCACTTGTATATTTCATTGCATTTATGTCATTCTCTTTTGGAGATGGGTTTTTATTTTCCATTCGGTTTTTCTCCTTTACTCCACTTTTGAGAGATTGCATTGTACTTGGGTACCTTATCAGGCTAGTAGCTAGGACCCATTTCTTTTATTCCCACCTAAGTTATGCTTAAGGGGGTTTTAGTGTATATATTACATACATATAGGCTTTAAGCCTACTTAGATGTTCCTTTGACCCTTTCTTATGTGAGGTGTCAAGGTTGATAGGTGTCTACTCACTTTTGACACCTCTTCCTATGTTTTTGGTAGGAAACTCACCACCACTCCATAAGTGAGGAGTCCTATCCTCACTTGATGTAGGAGCATCCCAGGTGAACAAGAAATCATCATCACCCAAAAATATTTTCAGTTGGTTGTTTCGATTTTGGTTTGCTTGGCTATGTTTTGGTCTCTCGTAGCACAAGCATCGACCAGAATGGTAAGGATCAGCCTTCGTCAGCAATGGTGATAATTGATTTCTGAAGTACTATAAATCTGCAAGTGAACCATCTCAAACACTCATTAGTGGTATTAGTTTAAACATGCAAATCTATGAATACCTCTATGAAATAACAATGGCAATGCTCAAGAAATGCAACAAATAACAAGAGGGATGAAAAAGACATTCCAAAAGCAATACAAAATACCTATTCCATATTGGATTGGTGTCAAATGTGCTAATGACCCTTTCCCAATCCTTGCTAAAACTGAAATGATAAAATGCAATGGTGAAGAGCAAAATTAGTTCTCAATTCAAGAGAGTAACTTTGCATGAGAGTGTAGATGAGTTGATGAAGAATGAGGCCCTTCATTTATAGAATATTTTGATGAGAGAATGGCCAAATGGATGATTGTGGGACAAATATTTATCCAATGAGATGAGGCCACTTGTCAACTTGCCATAGGTTGAGGGATGTGCAAGTTTTGGCCAATGTGCCCAAGAGAGGGAGATTTCAAATTTGAAATTGTGATATAAATGTTGAGTGGGGGAAATGAAATAGAGAAGTTATTGCAATATTGGAAGGGACAAGTCAACTTGTCATCATTTTCAAATTTGAGGGAATATTCTATTTTTATTCCAAGTTGAAAGAAAATAAGGATTTTAATAAATCAATAAATTGATTTATTTGTCCAAGTGGGAAAAGCTAGAGGATGTGATGGGTGGTTAGGTTAGGTAAATCAGGATTAGATTAGCTTAATGATGATTAGGATGTTTTGACCCTTTTGACTTGAATATTTGATTTATTTAAATCAATAGGGAGAAATATGAATTTGGAGATTTAACTAAATAAAGTTTGGTTTATTTCATTAAAAGGTTGATGTGAGACTTTGATTTATTTAATTTAAATGAATAACCTTAGGAATGAATTAAATAATCCTGATTTACTTGGTGAATGGATTTGTTGAGTTTTATTAATTTAATGAGCGGATGAATATGAACTAAGTGCATAATGTTAATTTTGCATGTCTACAATTTCAATCTAGGGTCAAAAGGTGACTTATCACACCCTCGCAGGTGCCTGGTTTTTCCTTGGTAGGATGGTTGGGATTATTCTATCCATTTGTGCTCTTAACCGCACTCTCACAGTGATCATTTTCTAGACTTGCAATATCATGAGATAACTCAAGAGTTATCGCTGACCCACAACAGTTAAGTCTCAAGCCGATGGTATTGCGGTGACTATAACCAATACCACGTGGTAAAGAATTTGGAAGAATGTGGTAGCATGGGGATACTGCTACCTCACGGACTTGTTGTATATCACTTGCGGTGTTGTGGTTGTGATTGGTGATGGTCAGCTAACTACTTCCCTGCAATGATCATTTTTGCAATTGGTAGGACTGCGATGTATCATTTTATGCCGTCAATATTCTCCCAGATGTGTGGTATGTATTTAACTAGAGTAATAGAATGCCAACGGTCATGAACAAATTTTAACTAGAATGGAAACGAACAGTGGGGGGAGAGGGTAAGAAGAAGGATGAATAAGAAGATCTAGAAATGAGCCAAGAGCTCAGAGAAATAAAGAGGGAGCCAATTGATAGCTAGGAAGGAAGGAGGCTATGAAAGGATAGATGATTGTAATTTGTGAATTTTTTAATTTTAAAACTAAAGTTTGGTTGCAATTGTTGCTTATTTAAGTATTGTGGAAAATTGATTGTGAATTTTATTTTGTGTTTGTAAATGAGTGAGTGGCAGAGGGGAGTACCCTTTCTGCATTAATTGGTATCAAAGTTGGTAATCATGAGTGTGGAGAGTATCCACCAAGACTGTGGGTGAAGAGTGAAGAAGCCTTGAGAGGCCATTAGTTCCATGGGAATCATGTTGACTGTCCTCCAACAGAGATGAGGCTAGGTAGAAGGTGTGCAAATATCTTCCACTAAGAGGATGTGGGAAGAAGACATTGTGAGGGTATATCTTCCACAATCCTGTTGGGTAGAGAATAGTGGTGAGAGTTTCTTGTAGGGGAACCTACAGATGTAGTGAATGTTGATTTACTGGTGATTGTATAGAGAGTTTCTCATACTTTTTTGGAAAAATATCTTTGAGATATGGAGAAGGTTTATGGATGAAGAAGGCATGTTTGAAGCCATAAGAAGTGAAACAAGAACCCATCTGAAGGAGTAATGTGTTTCAAATTGTATGCAAGTCTGGTGGAGAATTTTACTTGAAGTAATGGTGGACAGTGATAGGAGAGATAATCTAGTTGCTTTGGAGATGGTTGAGAAACTAAACTTGAAGAGGATGAGGTACCCAAAGCCATACTATGTCTCTCAGTTGCAAGAAGTTCATTGAATTTGGGTATGTGAACAAAGCATTGTGAGTTTTCATATTGGTAGATATGAGGATGAAATTGTGTGTGATATAGTACCCATGGATGTTTTTCATGTTTTTTTGGGACAACCTTGGCTTTGGGATAGGGAGGCTCTATACATAATAGTAGCATAAACACTTATAGTATAGTAAAGGATGGGAAGAAATATGTGTTGAATCCATTGCGGGATAAACCAAAGGAAGTGGTTAAAGAAATGGTTGCAACAGGTATGTAGATTGAAGAAAAAGAAGAGGACCTATCTTTGTGCAAAAGGATCAAGAGGAAAGAGAAGTGATTGCAACTGAGGTTGCGAAGGTTGAAGAAGATTTATTGTTGAAGATGGTGGTGATAGAGGATGAGTGGAAGGAAAATCTTGTAGCTACCAAGAATGCAAATACAGTTGAGATTACAAATGTTGCAACACATGATAAAATTGTAATAGTGGGAGAAGAGGGAAGAGAAAATCCTGGGGAGGTATGTGAAGAAAGAACGAAGGTGCAAGAAAATGAAGAAGTGATTGCAGCAGTAGAGGATGTAGTTGCAGGTGGTAAAGATGAAAAGATAGAAGAAGATATGGATAGAAAACCAAAGTGTGTAGTAGATGTTGCAAATGGTGTGTGGTTGTGTGTAGAGATGGTTGAAGATGTTATAGGTTGGTGTTGGCAAAGGTGGTTTTAAACCCATGGAAGAGGAGAGAAGTGTGGAAAGCATTTGGTGGAGGAGGTTGAGCTTTGGTGGACATGAGTCCACGAGGAAAAGAAGGAAGAGAGTGTAGTGTTGCTAGAGAGAGGTGGTGTGTGTTCCAGCATGATGTTGGAAAAGGAAAAAGAAATTTTGATTTTTAGCACTTGGACAGTGATGGAGTTCATTGTAGATTGTTTACAATCTCAAATAGTGGTTCTATCACTCAATTCCACCATTGTGAGCCTATGCTCACAATATTTCTACCTAGCATGTCTGATGTAGGAGCATCCCATGTGAACAGGCAATCCTCATCACCCAAAAAGATTTCCTTTTGGTTGTTTCAGTTTTGGTTTGCTTGGCTTTGTTTTGGCCTCTCTCAGCACAAGTGTCGACCATAATGGTAAGTATCAACCTTCATCAGCAATAGTGATAATTTATTTTCATCTTGGGTCAAAAAGTGACTTACCACACCCCTATAGGTTCCTGGTTTGTCCTTGGCGGGTTGGCGAAGCTTATTCTATTCATTTGTGCTCTTAACCACACTCCTACAGTGGTCATTTTCTGGACTTGCGGTATCACAGGATAACTCAAGAGTTACCGTTGATCCACAATGGTTAAGTCTTGAGCTGGCAATATTGTGGTGACTAGTACCACTACCCCGAGGTAGAGTGTTTAGAAGCATGTGGTAGTGTGGGGATACCACTACCCCGCAAACTTGTTCCATAGCACTTGTAGTGTTGCGGTTGTGATTGGTGATGGTCAGCTACTCACTTCCCTACAACGGTCAGTTTGGTAATTCATGGGTCTATGGTGTATCATTTTAGGCTGTCGATCTTCTCCTAGATGTGTGGTGTGTATTTTACTGGAGTAACAAAATTCCAATGGTTACGAACAAATTTTAACTGGAATGGAAATGAATAGCGGGGGGAGAGGGTAGGAAGAAGGGCGGATGAGAAGATCTGGGAACGAGCTAAGAGCTCAGGGAAACAAAGAGGGAGTTGATTGATGGTTGGGAAGGAAGGAGGCCATGAAAGGCTATTTTAATTTGTTAATTTGTTAATAAAACTAAAGTTTGGTTGCAACTGTTGCTTATTTGAGTATTGTGGAAACTTGCATGTGAATTTGATTTTGTGTTTGTAAATGAGTGAGTGGTAGAGGGGAGTACCCTTTATGCATCATCACTTCATGGAGGTTGGTTGCCTCCCTCATTCCTATTTATGTACACTTTCTTGATCTAATCATTTGGTCCACTATTATGCAATTTATGTGTTCATTGTGCTTTCTTTCAATCTTTGATATTGCAAGTTCTTTTAGAAATCACCTTCATTTTTTATGTTTTTAATGATTGTATTAGTGTGGTTGTTCATCTTTATCCATCCCAAGTGTGACAATATGATACAAGTAGAACACTAACAAATATATTTTAATTTTTTTTCTATATTAGATGAGAAGATATACATACTCAAAATAATAAATTTAGTCTCTACTAATAGAATAGGACATTTTACCATACCTCCAATGGTAGCCCAAGAGGAACATTAGATATTTTATTGATAAATCATTTAGATTGACTTGAAAGAGAAATCAACAAAAAAATGGTCTAGTGAAGGGAGCGTTCCCTTTGAACCAATCTTTGTAGGATGTCCTAGAACAGAGGTAGAAGATGATGGTGATATTCTTAGCACTAAATCTAACTACTAATTGTTTCCATAGCTAGTACTTATTGTGATTCATATTAAATTAAGCTATTATATGGTGCAGGAGTTGTGATATCCATAGCTCAATAGTGAGGGACAAAGATGGTGATGGATTTTATGTAGTTTTACATGGATCTACTGTAACCGAAGTTGCGCATGCAAAGATTCCTTATGCACTTCGATATGGTCTACATGGTTGTTAGATTCTTTCTTAATTTAAATAGATTTAAGACTGTATCATATATTAGATGGATCTAGTTCAACAATATTCCTTCTACACTCTCATATAGTCTATAGTGTCCTTGGACTTAATAAATGTGTTTGATTTTATGAATATATAACTTATGTTAGATAGATTTACCTTCATCAAAATTTATTTGCACTACTTGCAATTATGGGTTCTCATATATCCTCCATTCCTTCTCCTTTCTAAATTTAATAATTATGTTAATTAAAATTATCATTTATGAATGTTTTTTAAATAAATATTTGTATTTACAAATTTGATTATTATAATATTTTTATCTAGTAAAAATAATTTATATTCAGTTTTAAATAAAATATTTATTTTGTAAATATTATGGATTAAAAAATAGTTAAATAATAATTTATATGTAAATATATTTATTAAAATAATTATTTTGGTAAGAAAAGGTAGTTAATAGTTAATTATTTTTATATTAACTTTTAATAATAAAACATTTATTTTATAAATGTTAAGTATTAAGGAAATTAATTCTTATTGTTGAGATATTTATCATGATTTATCTTGTTGATAAATAGATTTTCTTAAACAATGTCTTCAATATGGTGAGGTTGTCCTTATTGGATTGTATAGATTTAGAAAATAGAATAGCAAGAATATATGACATAAAAAAAATATATTAAATATTCAACATAAATGTAGTGTCATAAATTTTCACCCTTGACAATTTTAAACTGTGTTTGGCATCCTCCTAAGTGCATGTGTCTAAAAAGGGTTAATTTAATTGATATTTTTAGAAATTTGAGTTAAATTTGGGAAATTGTTTAAACATTTAATTAACAAACTTTTAGAGAGCTAAAAAGGGTTGGAATAGGGTGCCCAACACCCTTTCCCTAGTTAATTAGCCCCTAAATCTCAAATGCTTTTGTCATCCTCAATATGTTTAAGGATTCAAAATCAATTGTTGGCTTTTCATAACAGGTAATGGGAAATAAATTGAAACTCATTTAATATAAGTATTTCCCTCTATTTATTTGCATTTATGGCATATTGTCTATTTCCATGTTTTTTTTCCAAGTATAGATTTTTATGGTCATCCATGTCTATGAAATATGTCACTCCCTCTCCCCTACTCATACTTGAGCATATACTAAACATGAGTGACTATTTTTGTCTCCACTACCAAAAGGTGGCATGGTTGTCAAGGAGGGTAAAATATTTATTTATTATAGAAAAGATTTGTAATTTATTTTTTTAGTTATTTGATTATATGCAATTAATTTGACAATTCTTTTTATTTAATGTGTTTTTTTTTTGTTTATATGTAGTTAATTTGGTGTATTTTGTATGGAATTTCATCTATAATATTATCCCAATAATTTGGACTCATCTACTAAATATATCATTTTCCACCCTAGTTCATATTTGTAAGCATGTGAAATTGGTCTAGATCACATCCATGCATACGAACCTCAACACCAAACTTTTAACATTAAATTATTAAAATTGAGCCCATCCCCCTCTCTCTTACTAGATGTTGTGAAATTAAAGTATGAAATGTTTCAAATTAAACATAGGGTGTCATATCTAAGGACTAACTCTAATTCATTTAAATCACCCAATATTTAGAGTTAATTCCGATACATGAATGCATCAAAAATAAAATAATGAGATATCAATATAGTATCAAAATTCTAGGATTGTATTGCATACTTTCTGAATGTATCAATGTTTACTCATTATCATTGAATCTATCCACCTAGGGAATTAAACAAATGAGAGAAAATTATTGTCTAGCAAGTTCTCAAATGGTATCTCTCAACACCATTTCCTCAAGCATGGGTTTATTAGATTGAAGAAAATCATTCTCAATCTTTATATTTCTAATATTTTGTTTTCATATATTAAATTTTGATTTACATGTCAAATTCACTTACACAAATGCAAAAATCAAATCTATAGATATGATCTTGGATCTCAAAATTTTAAATATTAATATTCAAAAATCATTACCTAACAAATCTAATTATTTTAATAAAATGACAAAAAAAATTATAACACCTATATTAATTATTTCTTATACCCTATATTAATCATGATAACTTTTAAAAACTAAATATTTAGTTTTTTTACTTAATTCCTAAATCTTAACATTTAACTTATCACTTAATTATTCACTATGACTACAATAAGAATTATTTTCATTACAAAGCCTTGTAAAGAAAGACAAGGAATAGCACATTTACTTGTATCAAAAAAAATATATATTTAAACATATGCAATTTAGAACTAAGCAATTTGTTTTTGATTGGCATAAAACAGGTTTTGAAGGGTCCTTGAAACCTTGTACAAAAGAAAAGGCAGCAAAGATAAAATAGATAGCTTGCCCCACCAACACAAAAACTAGATTGATTAAACATCAATCAGCACACCATCAACAAACAGCAGCCAAAGATACAAAAAAACCAAACAAAAGAGAATAGAAAGAGCAGCGTCAAAATTTAGACATATGCAATTTAGAATCAGGCAATGTGTTATGTCAAAGGAAGAATATGTTTTTTGTGCATATCATTGTTTAATTAAGAACATAATAATAAAAAGGTTGATATTACTAGTAATTAGGATTGTTTGTTTGAGATTTTGGTGCAAATTTTATTTTATTTTAAATATTAATTATAATATTTTTATAGATTTTTTATTCATGTTGATGTGTTGATCTTTGATTTTTGTCATATTTTTGTGTTTTGATTTTTAACATAAAGATAATAGCTATTTTCAATATTTATACTATTTACAATTTTTAGAAGAATATGTATATCTTATTTATAAGATTAAGAGAGTCCTTCCTTATTGATTATCTATTTTGAATTAAATGTGCAATAATGAAAGTTTCAATTATAAGTTTGAGCATAGTACATGTCATTACATATCATGTTAGTGTTGAGCAATCTTTATTTAATGTATACAATGGAAACAAAAAATATTTATAGAAATTTGATTCCTATCAATGTATTGACATGCTGATTTTTTGTATTAGTATCATGTTTAATATAATAAATACAAATGTTAGTGTATTGCATATTGATTTTTTCTGATATTTTTTATGTTAATGCCATGTTCAATATAATAAAGATAAACATTAATGTGTTGACATGTTGATTTTTCTGATATTTTTGTATTAATGTCATATTTAATATAATAAAAACAAACATTGATTTTTTATGTTAGTATCATATCTAATATAATGAAGATAAACATTACTTTCAATAATGAGATCCATAAGACTTTTGAAGAGTTTATCTTTTCTTATTGATTATCTTAGTACATAACACGTGTATTGAGCAGTCATTAATGAATGTCTCAGCTTATTACAGTGGCAACAGATATATTATCTAGTCATAGTCAGAATGATAGGATTATGATCTAGGCAGATCTTGCACAAAAGGCAGTGAGAATGGCATCAGCATAATGTAGGATGAGATAGTACAGATGACCAGCTCCATGAAGCTCATGGTAGTGAATGGAGGGAAGCCTTGTGCAGATGTAGCGCTGTAATGTAACAGGAACCACCGCGCCCTCATCACCTTGCCACACGTGTACCTCAGGCTGCGATGATACATCATTTTCTCTCTCCAACTTTAAGTCCATGGGATCAAACTCCCACTTACCGAACATCACCAACAATTCTCTGTGCAAAGACTCGAAGACACCTTGCTGTACTACGCCTGATAATCTCTGCATGCATCATCAAACACAAATATTCATAAATTATGACTGTTAACTGGAATACAATCCCACAAGGAATGGAGGGCGGGCCAGTCTTACTTGAATAGAATTTTCGTCGGCTGCAGCTTTACTACGCAGCTCATTGTCTTGCTTGTTTACAGATTTCCAGTTTCCTTTTATAGCGGTGGAAGAAGGAAACCAGTTCTTTTTCATCCACCAATACGTTAGCCATGGTGCGTAGTACAAAATTCGCAGCGCCCACTGGTCCTCTGCCGGTTGCTCGATAAGCTTCCCGGGATTGCTGTGCAGGAAAACCTCTCCATCTATAATTTATGACGGGTGATACCAGTGCCGCACCCTGGACCCTGTGTTTTTGGGCATGTTTATAGAAAATTATGCTTACAATCAGTTTAGTTAAAGATTATAAATTTTCTGATTGAAGAAATCAAAATAATTTGGTTCATATTTCATGATCCATCATTTATTCTAATTTTTGTTTGAAGATTTCTGAATTAATTTATGTGAACATTTTCCTCATCAAATAAATAAAAATATTTCGGATCATATTTTATGATCCATCACAATCTATAATGTCTATTTGACGATTCCTGAATTAGATTATATGAGTATTTTTCTTCATCAAAGCAATAATAACGATTTGGACCATACTCTATTATCCATCATAATGAAATTTCCATAGTTTATAATGTTTACTTGAAGATTTCTGAATTAGATTATGTAAACATGTTTCTTCTTCAAAGAAATAAAAATATTTCCGACCACACTCCATGATCCATAACAGTCTATAATGTTTTCTTGAAGATTTCTAAATTTTACTACATAAACATTTTCTTCATGAAAAAATAAAATAAAAAAAATTGGACCACACCATGATCCATCACCATCAATATTATTTGTTTGAAGATTTCAACTTAGACTATGTATGCATTTTTCTTCATCAAATAAATAAAAAAAATTTGGACCACACTTCATGATCCATCACCATCTATAATGTTAGCTTGAAGATTTTTGAATTAAACTAAATAAAAAAAATTGGGATCACACTATGATTCATCATCAGGTTGAACAAGTGAAAGATGAAGATTGAGAGATGATAAACAGAACACTTTGTAAAATAGAAGAAAAGAAGAAATAAAGACATGAAAAAAAATACTCACATAATCTGGGGAGAGGGCCCCATAATGGGGTCCAATACAAGGATAGCGGTAGGTAGTAGTTAGCATAAGCAAAACAAACACATTAACACACTCAACAAACAAATGATGCCAATCACGCACCAATAACAATGAAACAGTGCACCATTGTTGTTGTTTTTTTGGGCCTTTTGGATACCTCAACAAAAAGCATGCTGATGTGGCATCATATTTGATGATGTGGCCCTAAAACAAAATGAAAATAGAAGCACGTAAGTTGCCAAATAAAACAAAATTGAGAGTGATTTGAATTTCCATATAATTTTAAGAAATGTGAAGTTAGGGTGCTCCACTATAGACCCTCTCCCATAATTCAAAATCTTGAAGAAAACTTCCCTAGCTGCCTCTCTAGTAACTCATCTGAAGTTCTGAACGTAATTAACAAGTTAAAAAAATTCAGCGACGCCATGGCCATGCATTGTTTACCTGTGGGGTATATATTTGAGGCAACCCCATACAGAGTGTCCCCCAATGGAGATACCCATGATGTAAAACCGGGGACCCAGTTGCAGTTGATCTGCAAGCTCTTTGATGTCAAAAGCTACACTTCTTACCGAGCGCTGTGGATGAGGATCGCTTTCGCCATATCCAGCCCTATCAAAGCTTACAAAATACACTCCCAGTTTTTCCACAACTTCCTACACAATAAGAATGAATTCATTCCTATGTGGTATCTATCTCGCAAATGATACAAATTACGTTAGAACACAGAAATACCTTAGATGCGGGCAGCACAGAGTTTCTATTGCCCAGAAAACCATGAGCTACTATGATCTTGTATTTGGCCTCATGTTTAGGGACTCCGCTTTCCTTGTAGGCCAGGAATCAGCCATCCTTGAGGCGAATGCGAGAGGCAGTAATGAGAGGGCCAGAGGGGGAGCCGCAAACATTTGGAGCAGGTGGTCGCATAGCTCTGTATGCCCATAAGGCTGAACCCACCACCGCTGTAGTTGAAACCACCAAATTTCTGAACAGACTGCCTTCTCCTGCAGTTTTTCCACATCAATACTCTTTACAGAAATACTCTACTGTTACAATAATGCAATCAAACTGACCTTCAATGGACGTGCAGGACTCTAAATTAACTTGTGAGCTTTCCATATTTACAGCAAAATGAAACTTGGTGAAGAAACTCATCTGCTCCGGTCTATCTAATACATAATTTCACGTGACTAACCAAATTCAACTCTGATTGGTAGGTTCAATTTTCGATTCCTGTGTCGTCGAAAACAATCACACGTGAAAACTTTTTCAGATGATATTTTATTTTGACGCCTTTTAATATGGATTTTATCCCAAAACGGAAAATCTGGGACTAACTTTTTCACATGATATTTTATTTTGACGTCTTTTAATATGGATTTATCCTGGAATGGGACCGACAAGGCACTGAAACATTAAATGAAGTTTAATGGTTGTGAGGGTATTGATAGTATATTTTAATAGTTGTGAGGGTATTTGTAATAATCTGATCTATTAGTTGAGCATGGTTGAATAGTTGTGAGGGTATTTTGTTGGAAGATTGGTGCTTCTCCAGTCTGTCACGGATTCGTCACATGGCTTAATCGCCTCCCGTGGATCTCATATAAATCTAACGTTTGTATCGGACGTTACAAGTCAATCTTTTGGCGCAACAACAAAGCCATTGCAACATACTTGTCATAATTTGGTCCACTAATTGAACATGTTTCAATAGTTGTGTGGGTAGTTGTAATAATTTGATCTAGTAGTTGAGCATGTTTCAATAATTGTGAGCGTACTTGTCATAATTTGATCCAATAATACAACATATTCACACTATTGTTTGAATATTAAAATATCAACAAATATTTAGTTTTTGTTAATAACTACTATGCAAGTAATTGTTTTAAATGTACTTTATATATCATTGATACACCAAAATCTATGCAATTATCCATTAATCAATACCAAATAAATAAACATTTATGATTGAGTGCAAATTCCATACAAGAAAAAATATAATGGTATCCATTACAAATAAAATGTACTTACATGGAAATATAACAAAATTATACTAAAATATTATATTAAAGTTTATATAATCTTCCAAGTCACTTGTCCAAACATACACAAAGTTGTCAAATCACTACATACTTATTATTTAATAGATAATATAGTTGTGTACACAATTTGAGGATATTTGTAATAATTTGATATACTAGTTGAGCATATTTTAATAGTTGTGGGAGTATTTGTAATAGTTTGATCCATAGTTGAGCATGTTTCAATAGTTGTGAGGGTATTTGTAATAGTTTGATCCATAGATGAATATGTTTCAATAGTTGTGAGGGTATTTGTAATAATTTGATCTAGTAGTTGAGCATGTTTTAATAGTTGTGAGGGTACTTGTCATAACTTGATCTAATAATAGCACATATTCACACTATTGTTTGAATATTAAAATATCAATAAATATTTTTTTGTTAATAGATACTATGTAATTAGTTGTTTTAAATTTAAATTATGTATATCATTGACACACCAATATCTATGCAACTATCCATTAATCAATACCAAATAAATAAACATTTATGCTTCAGTTTGCAAATTATATATGAGAAAAAGTATAATGGTATCCATTACAAATAAAATATACTTATGAAAATATAACAAAAGTATACTAAAATATTATATTAAATTTTGTATAATCTTACAAGTCACTTGTCCAAACACATAAACAAAGTTGTCAAATCATTACACACTTGTTATTTAGTAGATAATATAGTTGTGTACAACTTCTCGTCCTTCAATAATTAAATATGTTCACAATTTGGTATTAATAAAAATTATTATTTACCATAGTCATCCTGTGTCTCACATATATTGTAGAATAAATGTTCAGATTGGAGACTTCAACCACTAGATATTTAGTACCTATATAATAAATATGTAGATGTGTGACTCATCATTGAAATCAAATCAAACAATTAATACACAAAGTTTTAAAATTAACTCTCTATCAATCCACACTATCCCCTCTTATTCAATTAAAAATGATAATTTCAAATCCACAAATCACATATTTTCAAAAATCAAGAGGGAAAAAAGTTATATAATTAACCTATGATATCAATAAGCCATTTACAATTTAAGTGCATAGAATCAAACTTGATTTTCCTACATTTTCTGACAATTGCATTTTGACTACAAAGATTGACAAACTATAGAGAGTATTATTAGAATTTTTTTCTCCGCATATTTTTTTCATTATATGTTTTAGTTTTTTTTCTATATTTTATATTTTATCTACATGACCTAATCAAAAGAAACCCAGAGAAGATTTCATTATACTTCTTTTTACATTCCTTTAAGATACATTTTTTTACACTATTCTATGTGTTGTAATTATTTTACATCTCCATAAAGCCAGACCACAATAATTGTACCATTTTAAACCATCTAAAATATTTCTATAACATTGGATTGAATTTCTTAAATTAGTGATTATAAGTCAAGCATAATGAAAAGCCTAAATTTTAACCCCATGTCTTACAATTCAAATAGTATTAATGGTTATTAGTATTAATGAACTATAAATTTCATTAAAAATATGTAGAAATCAGATGATTCAAATGTTATCGATGGCTTTCCTACATAAACTATACCACAAGCAACATTCCCAAGTTTCTCACTTGGTGAGAATCCATTTGTATCTTTCTCTAAATCCTTATATGTAAATAATTTTATGGTTCATTCTTTACCCTGAACACAAAGAAGGATTTTATAATTTTCTTATAATAAAAAGATAAAGATGTAGAAAATAAATAAATAAAATATTCAAGAATTTATTATCTAGTGTGTTGATGAACTTTGATTCTCAATACATTAAGTCTTATTTAAATAGAACCATGTAAATCAAAATAGTAATAAAATTAAGTAAATTATAATATAAATAAACAATGTAGAATAATTGCTACACACTACATAGTGGAAAAGAAAAAATTTGCATACTAGTTGCACACTACATAGTAGCAAAAAAAAGTTTGAATTGTTGATGGATTCCTTGTTATAACATATACAATGTAAAATAGTGGTTACACGCTACATATTATAACTTTAAACATTATTCTACTTGGTTTATGTTATAATGACTTTCTCAATAGAAGTAACATTTCAAATGATTTAAGAAGATACCAAAACAAGAGGACTTTTATTAAGAATAATTTCCAAATGGTAATAGTAATCACAATATGAAAAACAACTTAGAAGCTATTAATTTATTTATTTTTATTTAAAAAGATTACATATACATGTTAGACCCTCTAATATTTAACATATACTTGCTAATACCTATACTTAAAAAGTGAAGCAAAAATGAATGTATGTTTATAATCATTATCAAATCTATTTTTTGTTTCTTGGTGAATTGTTAACTATTTTTAATCACATATTGGGCAATGAGATCAACAATTGACCAAACCAAGAAGTATGTTGCATAAAATTTACAATAAAGATTCATCACATGTTTTTATAGATAGTTACTAATTGATATATTTTTGTTTAGACATTATGGTAACAAGAAAGAGGAAAAGTAGACAAAAAAAATTAAGCATTAAGAACCCATTTAACAAGGGTAGTGAAATTTAATGTAGTTGACTTAAATGATAGTGACACTTTAGTCAACCCATCTCAACATAACACAAGTTGTAATCCTACTAATGTTAGTGCAAAAATAATAGATGTTAATGGGTAAGTGCAAAAAGATGGGGGGCCAAAAAGGGGGCTTAAGTGGCCACTTTTTTTCTGAAATCAGGAAATCTTGACCTTGGACGTGAAATTGAGGATAGTTACACTCAATATTTTGAGATGCAACAAAACAAGGATCGTAGTGCTCTAAGTCTACTTTCTAAACTACTAATTTATTTTGAAAATGGTTGAGATGAAGGGGTTCAAAAGAGGGATGCACAGAAATTGGTGTTGTTTTTTGTCAGAAAAACATAACATAGCAACTTTTGTGCATAACTAGCATGGTGAAAAAAAAATTAGTATTTTTAAAATCACTTCAGTGAGAAATTAGCTAACATTATGTATTTGATGCATGATTTTTCTGATAATTTTTTAATGAATACTTGATTTTTTACTAATTTTCAAAGTGGACACTTCCTAAAAAATAGAATTTTGGTCGTGTTACCCCTAAAAAATTTGGAAACTAATTGAAATTTTCTTCTTTTTTTAATTTGTAGAATGGAGTCTAGTTTCTAAAATTTAATTTATTTGAAATTTTGATGAACGGTTAATTTATAATGAAAAAAGCACCAAACACTACTTTTTTCCAAAAAAGAGACACACAAACAAAAGAAATTATAGATGAAAGGCTTAACATTGTCAAAAACTAAAAAAATTACATCGTTGGATAGCTAAGAGAGAGCAACATTACCCAGGTGTTTGATTTGTTTCGGCATTGAAACACGCGCAATCCTGATGGTGAGCACAAACCCGATTATGTGAAATATTGTAGAATTTGCAAAAACACATCTTTGTTCATTGGGAAGGCCCTCCAAGACTTTGGGTTGGTATACCAAGCCTAAGGCTTGGGGATTCCCAAAGCAAGATATAACACGAGCGCATTATAATGTGCACATGTTTATAATGCAAGCGTGTTATAACCGCTCACGTTATATCTTAATTTTGACATGGTTTTGTGTTTGTGCAGGACATGTCTAGCAAGACATAACATGAGTGTGGTATAATGCGCTTGTGTTATGTCTTGCTTTATGTTAAATGCTACTCTATTGAATGTATGTTTATATATTTGTATGTTTGTATGTACATGTATGCTTATATGTCATGTATGTATGTATGTACATTCATGCTTGTATGTATGTATGTATGCTTGTATGTATGTATGTATGTATGTATGTATCAATGCATGTATGTATGTATGCCTATATGTATGTAAGATTGTATCTACATATGTACATGTATTGTATGTATGTGGGATTATGTACATATGTGTTATATGTATGTGTGTATGTATGTATTTGTGTGTCTTTAGAGGGAGGAGAATTTTAAGAGAGGTTGTCTAGGTAGGGTGAGGAGGAGAGGGAGGGAGAGACCTAAGAGAGAGAGGTAGAGAGGTAGTGAGAGAGTCTTAGAGAGGAGAAGGGGTGGAAAGGGAGTCTAGAGAGAGGGAGTGGGAGAGAATGGGTTGGAGTGAGAGGGACTTAGCTAGGTAGGGTGGGAGGGATAGAGGGAGGGAGAGAGAGAGAGAGAGAGAGAGATAGGGGGTGGGAGATGTTGATGGTTGATGTAATACAACAATGTTAAAACAAAATATTGCTACTCTATTTCTCCTAAAAAAGACAAATAATATAAACTACCCATCTTCCAAGGTCTTTGTAGTTGGTTCTCAACTGTGTTGTCAAGTCGTTCAGTGGCCTATGCAACTGTAATGTTCAAGGGGGTTGTTGGTAAAGATTACAAACTAAATAATACAAACTAATCTAATGTTTTGGGGTGTAAATAAACAATAAAAGATAGAACAGGGCATAGGACAACAAAGCATGAATGCAAATTTCTTTTAATCCAGACATATAAAATTCATAATGAGCATTTCTTTAACTAACTAAAACCATAAAATGACACAATCTATAGAATGATCTCTACCATTGCATTCATTCACAGTCAAAATTCAAAATGTACAACCATTCATCATCACTTTTTTTAAAACTTTATTTTCAAAAAAGAACACATCACTAGCTCATTGCCAAAATTCATAGATCAACAAATATAAAGAGATCTCATTCACAAATAATTTAACAAAATAGTTTTAGATTTGAAATATTCTATTGATTTTCATCAAATAAGAGACATTTATGCAAAGAATAACTCACTGGCAAGGGCGGGAAAAAAGGGATTTCAAAAATCCAAGCAACGGGAATGGAAATGGAGCAAGATCAGAGAAATCACAGTCAAATCAGGAGCTGGAATCGAGTCAGAAGCAAGTTAAGGATGATCAGGATGATGTGGACTCCGGAAACAAAATCCAGGTGGAACCTGGAGGAAAGGATATTCCAGCAGTTAATCCTACTGCTTCCTCAGCCAGTAAAAAAAATGAGAAAGCTAAAGATGCAGTGGGGACCACGGGCGGCATTGGAGGCAATTGTAAACCCTGGACCTCTCTATTCGGGGTAAAACTAAATGGAAAATCATCTTTCCCTCCAGTGCAAAATATTTCTTCCCCGGAAAAAGGTAAGTTTGCAATCTCTATCCCAGATTCACTAATCGATCATAATATCGCTCTAATGGAAAGAACCCTGGTTGGGAAGTTTATGGGCCCTAGACCAAATATTGAAGTGGTCAGGGAGTTTGTTAAAAATAAATGGAGAACGAATCGAAAAGTTTCAGTTGCTGCTCTTCCAAAGGGTTTCTTTGCATTTGAATTTACTTGTAGAGAGGACATCTTGGTTGTTAGAAGTGGGGGTCCTTGGGTAATAGGGAAATCTTCCCTGGCTCTAAGGAAGTGGTCCTCTAACTTGGACCTCTTGGACTCCATTTTTTAGAATGTCCCAATTTGGGTTAGACTATCGGGCCTGCCTCTAGAGTATTGGAATGAAGATATTTTTAATGGTATTGTGAGTTCCTTTGGTGAGATCCTTTCTATTGATACAATGACAGCAGCTAGAAAGAGATTGGTTTTTGCGAGAATATGTGTGGGGGTTTCCTAGGAAGCTAACCTTCCTTCTTCGATTGAGATCCAGTCTAAACTTGGATCCTGGTTGCAGAATATAGAGTTTGAAACCATCCTGTTTTCCTACTTCAAGTGTAGGAAATCTAGGCACTGGGCTAAAAAATGTCCCTTAAACACCACATCTGAGAAAGAGAAACCAGCTGGTTCTTTAAAATTGGTTTGGAAAAAAAATTTAGGAGGAGATAGTAAGGAAAATAAAGAGTCTAATGTTCAGGACTTGGAAAATAAAGAGTCTAATATTTAGAGCACCTCTTTCGAGACTGAAGTGGTCATGGAAAATAATGGAGAGATCCCTTTGGATCCCCATTATATGAATCTTGTTAAAATGTTATCTTCTAAGGAAAATGGATCTGGAATGAGGATTTGTCGGCTGGGGAAGAAGATTTGAACCAAAAAGCTAAATCTCTATCCCAAGTGACAATCCCAACTACGAAAAATGTTGAAACTCAGGCTTGGAGGATATTCCTAGTAAGGGCTTGTCCTTGGAACTAAATATCCCATTCCCTTTCCCGTCTTCTGAAGGTCTTTCCCCCCTGGGTGCTGCGAACTTTACGGATCCCAACCCCTTTGAGGAGGTCAAGGAATCCCTTGAAAACCCAGACTATTATGCTGATCTTTCCAGTAATTTCTCATCTTTTCATGTGCATGGTAATATGGATACATTACCCTGGGAACAAAGGATCCTAACTGATAAGGAATGGGAATCTAGTAGAGAGACAGATAGCCAAGAAGAGACTGATAAAGAAGAGAACTTATCAAAGAAGAAGGAAAAAAATAAACAAAGGAAGACTCCAAGTGGCATTTCTACCAGATCAAAAGCTAAGGCAGACTGTGGAGCAGTAAAGAATTCACAAGGGAAAAAGTTTTTTAAAAGGACAAGAGAGCATAATAGCTTTCAGGATATAGCGGATGGCTCTCAGACAACCATCCCAGAATGCCTTAATTCCCCTAGTAATTCATGAAGATTATGTCTTGGAATATCAGGGGACTCAATAGCCCCCATAAGCAAGATGTTCTTCGCAATTTTGCTAGAGATCACAAGCCTGATATTCTTCTAATTCAGGAGACTAAAATGTCAAAGGAGAAATTTGAAAAGATGAAACTTTTCCAGCACTGTAGTACTCATGGTAATAACTCGAGTGGTGCTTCTGGAGGCATTGCTACTTTCTGGAATAGCCACATAATCAAAGGAGATCCTATTTTGGAAGGAACGAATCATACTGCCACTAGATTCACACATATTAGGGACAACTTCAGCTGGATTCAACTGAATATTTATGCCCCCAATGGTAAAGGAATGAGAAAATCCTTTTGGTTGGAGTTGGCTGCCTTTAGAAGGATTTTTGATAAAGAGGCTTAGGTTGTTATGGGCGACTTCAATACACCCTTAATGAACGGAGAAAAATTTGGAGGATCCCATATCAATATGGAGAGCAAAGAGGACCTTCAGAACTTCATTGACAATCAGGGGCTGATAGATCTAGATGTACATGGTGCTTCCTTTACCTAGTCTAATCGTAGAAAGGGGATGGATCTCATACAGGTCAGATTAGATAGATCTTTAATTTCCAATCATTGGTTTTTTTATTATTACTTCTCTCTTAAAGCTCTCTCTAGGATTGGTTCTGATCATTTCCTTATCAGTTTTATTGCGGATCCCATAAAAAATAAGAAAAACTTCATATTTGAAAAAATGTGGATCTCTCATCTTGCTCTTAAAGAGGATATTAGGAAATGGTGGAATATAAGTATTCCTGGTACTGTTATGTTTAGAATAGCTAAAAAACTAAGGGAAATGAAATGTTATTTGAAAAAATGGAAAAATGAGTCCTTTGGGAACATCTTTAGAATCAAGTCTAACCTCCAAACGGATTTGGGAGATATTCAATATAAAATCCAGAAGGAGGGTTATTTGAATGATACTAAGGAAAAAGAGAATGAGATCCTCTCTAAGATGCATGATATAATTGGAAAGGAGGAGGAGTTCTGGAG
This sequence comes from Sequoia sempervirens, assembly GCA_007258455.2. Lineage (NCBI taxonomy): Eukaryota > Viridiplantae > Streptophyta > Pinopsida > Cupressales > Cupressaceae > Sequoia > Sequoia sempervirens. Next base: position 2,346 of record VDFB02009735.1, on the reverse strand, counting down.
GCAAAGATCTAGAGCTCTATGGTTATCTGTAGGTGACAAAAATACTAGGTACTTTCATCTATCGGCTTCAAAACATAGAGCAATCAACAAAATATCTCAAATTGAAGTGAATGGCATCAGGTATGAGGAGGAGGAGGATATTAGAAAGCATGCTTGCTCTTTCTTCAAACATCTTTCGGCGAATGATGAAATTAATCAAAATGATCAGGATCAGTTAGTTGAAGCTATACCGAGAATTATCAACCAAGAAAATAACTCTCTGTTGTTTGTTATCCCCACTAATGAGGAAGTCAAGCGGGATGTTTTCTCCTTTGATGGGAGTAAAGCCCCAGGTCTGGATGGTTTCCCTTTATTTTTCTTTCAATGGCTTTGGGAGATAGTTGGAGATGACATGGTGAATGTTGTTAAAGAATTTTTTGGATCCAGAAGTCTCCTAAAAGAATTAAATGCCACATTTTTGGTCCTTATCCCCAAGAAACCTGGAGCTAATAATTTTGAGGCTTTTAGACCCATAAGTCTTTGTAATTCTATATATAAAATCATCTCTAAGGTTTTAACCTCAAGATTTTTAACCTTTTTTCCTTCTTTGATTTCTCCTCAACAGAATGGCTTTGTCCCTGGCAGACAAATCCTAGACTCTATTGTAACTGTGCATGAGAATATTCATTCCTTAGTGGAATCGAAGATTGAAGGCTTTTTACTAAAGCTTGATATATCAAAAGCCTATGATAGAGTTGACTGGATTTTCTTATTTAAAAGTTTGAAGGCTTTTGGATTTTGTAACAGGGTTCTTCAAATGGTGGAACAGCTTGTGTCTACTGCTTCCATATTGGTTATGGTTAATGGATCCCCTACCTCCTTTTTCAAAAGTACCAGAGGTCTAAGACAGGGTGATCCTATCTCTCCTATTCTATTCACTATAATGGCTGAAAGTCTTGGCAAAAATCTGAAAAAGTTGGTTGACTATAGATCTCTTTTTGGTCTCAAACCTTCCTCTTGTAACCTGGTTTGTTCCCATCGACAATTCGTTGATGATACTATGCTTATGGGTAAAGCCTCGGTCTCTGAAGGAAAAAATTTAAAACAGCTGCTTGATAAGTATGGGAGAGCTTCAGGATAGTTGATCAACAATCAAAAAAGTTCTATGTTCTTCTTCAACACGCCGGCTCACAGACAGACTAAAATTGCCAGAATACTTGGCTGCAGGGTGGACTCCTTACCTGCCACCTATCTTGGTTTATCGATCCTAAGGGACATTTTAGTGAAAAATTGAAGTGTTCTTATTTTTCTCCGTAATCAGCACCGCCGTAGCATCCTATGATCCCCGATTCCAACGAACTCGAATCCGGAGCAAAAGAGTCCGCTTTGCACGAAGAGAAGCTACCAAAACCTTCTACAACCGGAGATCAGCGCATCCGTATTAAAAATGATGTCATCAAAAGTTGTCAAAGTCGCATCATCAGAAGAGCTCGGTTTGCTTTCCAACGCAACTCATTTCGTCGAAATCTGACATCGTAGGCGCAAGATATCATCAGTCAAAGATCGTGCTAAGAAGGGTTTACTTTGACCATACGGATGCTGACGTCAACGGTCAGTCCGTAACGTACGGAATACATGTGGCGAATCGGGTGAAAAATGTGGCAACAGTCACCGTACGGACCAATCAAAACCTACCATGTGTCCATCCGTACGGGTGACGTGGCATCTCCGTATTTGTCAGCGCACAGCGTGGCAGTCCATCCGTACAACAGTCAGCACATATGTGGCATCCCAGTCAGCGTGCACAGTCAGTCTGTCAGCAGCCACGTCATCTCTCTAAGCCAATCTGAACCTGCCACGTGGCACCCTCCTGGTGCGGCACGTGGCAACGACTGCATCATCTCCCCTATCTCCTCCACCGGCAGGGTAAACAGAGTTTGTTTTTTTCGTAACAAAATGTTGTTGGGTGGATTCGAACCAACAACCACCCATCACCCGTAATCACTGCCAGACCGTTGCTCCACAGCATCCGCTATTAACTATATGTAGTGGGCGATTTCTTTTGTTATTTTAAAATTGGAAAGTGGCTATTAAAAGCCAGCGGCGGGGGTTGAACCCCCAACTGCCGGCCTCCCAAAATTGCTAATCACCGATAAACCATTGAGAGCACTGTATACGATATAGGCATCGGTTTGTTTTGTCAACAGTCCAAAAAAACTGAATGCCTTATAAAATTAAAACAAACTCCTAAATTTGAAATTCAAACAAACAAATAATCTTTCTAAGGATTAACCCCAAAACAATAAAAGCTCGATGGGAATAAAATGAAGGGCTTAAATTTATTTTATAAAGTGGGGGGTTATTTTT
>VDFB02009734.1:0-13628 GCA_007258455.2 Sequoia sempervirens | reverse complement strand
GGTTGGTAAGCTATCTGCTTTTGAGTTGAGAAAATTTGGTGATGCCCTTCCTAAGGTTGAATCTACATTTAAGGCTACTACTTCTAGAAGAGATAGACAAAGATATGATTTGGGTGAGAGTTCTTCTAGAAAGACATTCAAATATGAGGATGAAATCAAAAAAATTGAAGAAGAAGAAAGAGAGCTAGAAGAGTTGGAAGCACTTATTTTCAAAAGAGTACCAAGAGGAAAAGGTAGGTATGAAGGAAAATTTCCTCTTAAATGTTTTTTCTTGCAATAAGATAGGTCATTTTACATCAAGGTGTTGAGAAAGAGCTGCTAAACCAAGACATAACAAGCCTAGATTTCAGAAGAAGTGTTACTTTGCTACTGATGAAGGTGTGACAGATGATGAATCTGATAAAGGAAATAGAAGTGATGATGAATGGGTATTTATTGCTATCAAATAAAATAATCCTGTATCTACTGAATCTGCTAGTTGTACAAATGTGGAGAAAGCCCTAGATGCTCTAGTTGAAGAGAAAGATGAATGGGTGATTGACAGTGGATGTTCACATCATATGACAGGAGACAAAAGTAAGTTTGTAAGCTTGGAAAAGTATGATGGTGGTGTTGTGAGATTTGGTGATAATACAACTCGTGTGATCTGTGGAAGAGATTGCATTTCTCTTGATGGTAAGCATAATATTGATGATGTTCTATATGTGGAAGGCTTGAAGCATAATCTTTTGAGTGTTGCTCAAATGGTTGATAAGGGTTACAATCTTCAGTTCAAGGATGGATCGTGCAGAATATTGGGATGTTCTAGAAATGTGATTGCATCATGTACAAAAAAAAGAGGTAATATATTTCACTTGAGTGTTGCTAGTAAAAGTTGTTTGATTGCTCAAGTTGATGAAAGTTAGTTATGGCATATGAGGTACAAGTGTCATGTTAACTTTGATAATATTGTCAAGATAAGTTCCACTAAGGTTGTGAGAGATCTACTTGTAGACATGCAAAATTAACATTATGCATTCGATCAGATTCAGTCAAATTAGGTCTCACATTAGGCCCATTCATCACTTTCATCCATTCATTAAATAATCTCATTTCCTAAGGTCATTTATCAAATAAACATTATCATCAACCTTTTTAATCAAATAAATCAAACATCCATCATAATGCATTTCCATCATTTTCTAATTTTAATAAATCAAATATTTATCTCAAAAAGGTCAAAAACACCCTAATCATCATCCTAGCTAATTAATCCTGATTAAATGCTAAACTTACCCACTTGCATTCTCTAGATTTAGCCACTTGCACATATAAATAAATTTATTGATTTATTAAATCCAAGATTTTCCATCAACATGGAATTTATGGGGAATATTCCCTCAATTTTGAATTCAAAGGCAAGTTGATTTGTCCCTCCAACATTGCATTTATTGCTCATTTTCTTGTCCCCCACTTAGCATTTACTCTCAAATTTGAATTCAAATTCTCCCTCTCATGGGCACTCTTCCCAAATATTGCACATGCATCAACCACTGACATGATGACAAGTGTCATCATCTCATTGGCTTGTTTTTGATCCCACATTGCTCTCTCATATGCATTCTTTCAATTTGATAATCTATAAATGAGAGGCTTCATCCTTCCAACAAGGTCTCCACAACTCCTATGCAAAGTCACTCTCCATTGGAGAACTGATTGGGAAAGGGTCACTAGCACATGTGACACCAATCCACTATGAGATGAAGTTGATTCATGTTGTTTGTATGCTTATTTGGTTTTTCTTGTTGTTTTAATATCTTACTTAGCATATCTAACATGTTTCATTATCTCATAGGGATGTTGAGGATTATTTTGGTTTTAAGATGCTAACCATATGCAGATTTTCACATCCACACTACCTAAGTTGGTGAAACCTACTAATGCAATATGGAAGGAATGTCAATTGGGAAATAAAAATAGGATTTCATTTTGGAGTAAAAAGAATTGTTCAAATGAATTGTTAGAGCTTGTGCATACTGATCTACATGGTCCTTCTAAGGCCAGAAGTTTTCAAGGTTATAGGTATTTCATGTTACTCATTGATGATTATTCTAGAATGGTATGGGTTACTTTCTTAAGGGAGAAATCTGAAGCACTGGAAAATTTCAAGATTTGTAAAGCTATGGTTGAGACAGAGATAGGTTTGATGGTTAAATGTATGATATCATATAGAGATGGTGAATTCACTTCTGGTGAATTCAATTCTTTTTGTGAAGAACATGGAATAAAGAGACAATTATCTACATTGCGGATGCCTCAACAAAATGGAGTTGTGGAAAGGAAGAACAAAACAATTGAAGATGCTGCTAGAACTATGATACTGGAAGGAAATGTTCCTCATATCTATTGGAGAGAAGTTGTGAGTACTGTTGTGTACACACTCAACCAGGTACAAATCAAAGGTGATACTGGTAAGACCCCTTTTGAGCTATGGATTGGTCAAAATCCTACTGTCAAATACTTCAAGATATTTGGAAGTAAATGTTATATTAAGAGAGATGAAGGCATAGGAAATTTTGATGCTAGGAGTGATGAAGGTATCTTTCTAGGTTATTCTACTAAAAGCAAGGCCAACCAGTGTTACAATAAAAGATTGAAGAAAATGGTTGAAAGCACAAATGTTAAGGTTGATGAAGACTTAGGTACACTATCAATAACCTGTGGATATGACTCTGATGATCAGGATAACAATACAAACAAAGGAAAGAAATTTTAGACTACAAATCAAGTGCAAATCAATCCAATAAATCAAGAAAATGAAGAAGAAGGAGAAACTAGTGAAATAACAGAAGAGAGATCAAAAGAACCTGAAGTTGAAGAACATCCTAAGAAGACTCTGAGGTATGTAAGACCGAATCATTTAGAAGATCAGATTATAGGTGATAAGAACAAAGGTGTCCAGACTAGGAGAAAGATTGCAAAAGAGTATTGCTTGATATCAAAGATTGAGCCTACTAGTGTGAATGAACCATGCAAAGATGAGCATTGGGTTGAAACAATGAAAGAAGAGTTAAAACATATTGAGAAAAATGATACATGGATTATTGTTCCTAGACCTAAGGATAAGAATGTCATTGGAACCAAATGGGTCTTTAGAAACAAATTGAATGAGCAAGGTGAAGTGGTTAGAAACAAAGCAAGACTGGTATGCAAAGGATATTCACAGATGGAAGGAATTGATTTTGAAGAGACTTTTCCCCCTGTTGCTAGAATTGAAGCTGTGAGATTGTTTCTTGCCTATGCTACTCACACGAACTACAAATTTTATCAAATGGATGTAAAATCAACTTTTCTAAATGGTGAATTGGAAGAAGAAATGTATGTTGAGAAAACTGATGGATTCTAGTTGGCTGAGAAGGAAGATATGGTGTGTTAGTTAAAGAAAGTATTGTATGGACCCAAGCAAGCCCCTAGAGCATGGTATGCAAGATTGGATAAGTATTGTTGAAGCTTGTATTTAACAAAGGTACTACTGATAGTAATATGTAGTTCAAGATTGATCATAATAAAGATTTGATTGTTGAAGTCTTTTTTGGAGGAGATGATGGTTTGTGCATGAAGTTTGCTAATGAGATGCAAAATGAATTTGAGATGTCCATGATTGGTGGGATGAAATTATTTTTGGGATTGAAAATTACTTAGTTAGATAAAGGGATTTTTATATCTTAGTCTAATTATGTGAAGGAATTGTTGAAGAAGTTTGGTATGGAAGATTCAAAGCCAGTTGGTATACCCATGGTGATTGGATGCAAGTTGACAACAAAAGATGATTCTCTGAAAGAAAATTAGACAAGATACATATAAATGATTGGTGGATTGTTGTATTTAACTTAAACTAGGACTGATATCATGAATGTTGTATGTATTGTTGCAAGATTTCAAGCTAATCCGAAGGAATCTCATGTGACTATTGTGAAGAGAATTTTTAGATACTTGAAAGGAACTGTTGATCTTGGCCTATGATATCCTAAAAGATGATGATCTTACCTTGAGTGCCTTTACTGATGCTAATTGGGAAAGAGATGTGAATGACATAAAAAGTACTAGTGGTGGTGCATTTTTCTTGGGTAAGAAGTTAATTTCATGGTTAAGCAAGAAACAAAATGCAATTTCCTTGTCTACTACAGAGGCCAAATACATTGTTATTTCTAACAATTGTACTCAAGTCCTATGGATGAAGTAGATGCTGAAGGATATCAAAATTATATATGATGAGACTATTTCTAAATTCTATGACAACTCAAGTGCTATTAACATTTCCAAGAATTCGACACTGCATTAAAAAACAAAGCATATATCTATCAAGTTTTACTTTTTGAGGAAGAAGGTAAGTGAAAAGGAAGTCAAATTGGAGTATGTGCCTACTAAGGAGTAGATTGAAAACATCTTTAACAAGGCACTGCCTAAGGATACTTTTGAGTATCTCAGAGGGAAGTTCGGGGTGATTACCCCTCCTAATCAAAACTAAGGATGCATTGCTTTGCATCAGTCTATGCATTTCACAATCATATATTAATTTGGATTGATGTTGTGGCGGTTGCCACTCAGGGGGAGTAGTTAGATGTTCAGATGTTCAGATGTGTGGTTTAGTTCTTAGAGATCTTTGTCATTGATGTGGGTATGTGCAGGTTAATGGTGGGCCAAAAAGTGGCAATGAGGAAAAAAACATGTCTTTCATCGACCGAAAAAACACGAAAAGAACATGTTGAATTTTTGAGGCTCGGTTGTCACCATACCAAACACTAGAGCTAATTTTACAAATCGGATATCCAATTTGTAAAAAGTATATATTAAAAACTTCTGTTGCTTTTTTGAAGTCATTCGGTTGAGAAGAACCCGCGGGCGCATAGTGCATCCATTCTTCGCGTAATGGATATCTGATATAGGCTAAATTCAATTTGGAAAGGTAAGTTTTTTTATTTTCATTTGATTTGATTCAATTTTGATTTAGATTTGAATAATTTCATATGGTTTTTGTTGATTTTTAAAAATAGGGTTTTTGATTGAGTTTTTGTGAAAAAATTGAGTTTAGAATAGATTTTGATAAAAAAATGAATGTTTTTGTGGATTTTTTTTCACAATAGGGTTTTTGATTGAATTTTTATGAAAAAAATTGAATTGAGAATGGAATTTGATAAAAAAATGAATGTTTTTTGTGGATTTTTTTTCAAAATAGGGTTTTTGATTGAATTTTTATGAAACAATTGAGTTCAAAATAGATTTTGATAAAAAAATGAATGTTTTTAATGGATTTTGATTTAAAAATAGTGTTTCATTTATATTGTCTAATTTTAGATTAATTATTTTTAACTTTAATCGGCATTATGGCTGCCGAGAATGAAAATGCACAAATTCCACCAGTTGAAAATGAAAATCCACCAGCTGAGAATCAAAATGCAGAAATTCCAAATGCTCCACCACCTCCGCAGCCATCAATTGAACAGTTAATTCATGAAAAATTGGAGCAATTGAGGGGAATTTGTGATGTTTATAGGAAAATCCCTCGATTATCCTATATGTCAACCACATTGACAGGAATAATTACAAATGTAGAAACCCTCTCCACCCAACATAATGCATTTCATTTGTGGCGAGAAACCATGAGGAATATTATGCATGTGGAATGTCTTATGATGATGTGAAAGATCTCCAAATAACAAAAGCCCAAATAGCCTCTTTATTTATTAACCCCAGCACTGGTTTGCCAGTTAATGTTAACAAGCCAAAACTTTCTATAAAATGGTGCACGCATAGGGGCATAGTAGATAACTTTTGGGATCATTGGTGAATGGTTTTTGATAAACCACCCAACAATAATCTTGATGTACCTTTTTACTTTATTAAAAAATTACATGCTGAGTTTTTGTTAGGGCATCATGTCAATTACTTTGACATTAAACGGTTCCAGGACGTTGGTAGAGGTATGCCTCAAGATAGGCTAGGGGCAGCTAGAGTAGTTAGGCACCCACATGTTCCCCGTCCTCCCCTTCCTCCGCCACCTCTAGTACAACATCTAGATATTATGGAGGATGCATCCACACAAACTATCCAGGCCATTCACTCTTTGAGTGGTCTTTTGCTCTATGCTTCTTCTAGGCTTCAGCCACGGGGCCTGGTGATCTTACATGTATCCAGCTCGTTGCATCATCCTTTCGTCCACATATTTTGTGCCACATATTTGCAATATGTTTAAAATATGTTTAGTCCTATTGTACAACCCCCGAAAGCACTAGACACTTCATTATGACATCCGTGATGTGGAGATTATAGCGTATCACACATGGGAGGAGCACACTCTACAAAGTCCTCTCCTGCTAGAGAAGTGGACATTGGAGTAGTTACACAAGTAACATTTAAGGTGTAAATTCATAACTTGCATTTTTTTAAAAATGAATATTAATAAGAGATAGTAACAAGTACTAATATTTATTTACATGGTCTATTTAACAGTTAATGTCTGAGGAGAAGCTCACACAGGTGACAGATAGCACCCTTAGGGCCATTTCATTTGGCCTCAACATGCACACAATATGTATTTTCTCACTCACCTCATTTACATTTTTTATTGTATACTTGTTTTGTCATTTTGAATTGTCAATAATGAAATTATATATTAACTTATATGTTTATCTTACTGCCAGGTAAACACCTAGTGCAGGTGCCTTTGAGACTATGGAGGCAATGCAGAGATAAGGGGAGGCAATTGAACTCAAATTTGATTGAAATTAAAATTTATAAGATTCTTTTATTGATTATGCATACATTGACATAGATTCAGAAGTTTCATGTACTTATCATTTTATAAAATAAAGTATTGTGGAGGTATACATCATTGTTGATAAGTGCCACAACACCCTCGGGTTGAGTGGTATTCAATGTTCTAAGGAGGTGAGGTGTTGAGACACCTAAAGGAGATACATAAAAAGATCAACCTAAAGAGGTATGTGTTTATTTTATTTTGTGCTTGGTAAATATGTTCTTATTACTGACAATTCTATGCTAACTTGGATCAATTTCATGTTTTTGTTCACATATATAGATTGACGTTACAAAAGTTGGTTTGGTTAGTTTTTTGAGAGGGGTATATTCTAAGACTCCTGACCCTTCAAAGAGACGTATATTTCAGGTAATCAAGATTTCAATTTTAGAGTTAAATTATAATTCAATGTGTATTGATTTTTATGTTAATTATTCAATTTTAAATTATATAGTATAACTAATCTCAATTGTGGTTTGACTTTTTCTTGTGCAGCTACCTTCAGAGCCAACGAGTGCTTTAAAGAGGCTCCATTTTGACGATCCACCAGTAGTTTAGGATGAGATAGACATTTTGGCATGTAAATTTTGAATAGATACTGAGATGGCATGTGCCACATATTGTAAAAATTTGTTTGAGTTGGCGTTGATGCCATTTTTGTATATGGACCTACACTTGATTATTGGATAATTGGATATATATAGAAGTTGACAATTGAAATTTAGTTTCCCCCTTCATGTGCATGATTAAACTCTTTGAAGCAATGGTTAAATATCAATCTACAATAGCATAAAAAGAATGGTTAAATATTATGTAGTTTATATTCATATTGCTGATTACATTGCATTGCACATCTTTCAAACTCAAAGCATTATTTCAAATTGCATAAGTAAAAACTAGATACTCATATGATTAACCCTACACCATCTGATTTTCTTCTTTGTCAACTTTCCCATGCCTTAGTAAATTTGGTGGTCCATTTGAAACCATCAATTTTTTTATATAACATAAATTCACCTTTTTCAAAAAATTAATATGGCTAAACTCCCATATGAATACTAATAATATATCATATGACCATTCTTCACATACTTACTGGCACTTTGTGTCTTCTTAGATGAGCCAAAATTTGTTGCCCAACTACCTCTGCCTTCATCAATGTTCCATATTTTAATCATTCCATCCCAAGATGTTGTGACCATTTGTTGACTAGAAGATTCAATTATTTGTATAAACCGCTTCTCCATAATGGCTAGTATAGAAAATAATTGCATTGGTAGAACAAAAATCCAAAACCTTTCTGATTTCCTTGATTAATTGAATCTTAAGTAGAATCCCCACAATAATTATGTTTTACATAAACCGATAGGAAAACAACATTGCTTGGAAAGTGCATCTCTAATATTTTATGTTCCTTGTACAATAATTTAAATACATTTGAAGAAGTTATATGAAAATATAACTTCTTAAATTCTTCTTTAATTTGAAGGTTAGTTTTGATAGTGAGTAATTTATTTCATAGATGGATTTTAGCTTTTGCTTGATTGTTGTGCACTGTACTTTCTTCTATAAATAAAATGAGACATGCTAATGCACATTTTCACTATAATTTCTCTATTTTCTTCCTCAACATATCTCTCTCTTGGGCTTTGATACAACCCTTTCAGGGCCTGTCCTAATCACATTTAGCCCAAATCAAAAAGAAAATTTCATGCATTGCTTCTCCCTACACTAGCAGACCCTGGCTGGAGGTTTTATTTGATATTGTCAACAAACATACATCTGGTTGTCTGAATGAATGGGGGAGTTACAACCTTCCCAATCAAGAGGTCATGACTTCTCATAACTGATTAAATCAATTCAAGACTTATGTCATAGGATGAGAACATTTGACCATAGGCTCAATGATAAATGCAATGATCCTTAACTAAATTATTCATACAAATTTCTTAGATTTGGAATAATTCAATGAAAATTAGCCAAAACATTTAAACAAGATATTTAGATCTAAAACATTCACATATGATAAATATATCTACACATATAAGTTGGTTGGAATAGAGTATTTAATTCAAATAACTCACTTGATGATTACAATTTTTTTGCTTCAATTGTTTGCTCATAACCAAGATTACAATGATCAAATTTTTTTTTAGAAAAATATTGGGATGCTAAAATCCACTATGCTTGGTGTACAGATGCAACCTTTCTATGAAATTTCCCTCACAAATCCAAACAAGTTTCATCCTCCAACCTGGTGCAGGAGCACCTTAAGGTCTTTTGGAAGATCTTAGTGATTTTTGGCTTGTAGGTGGTTCTAGCCAACCATCAAGGGAATAAGGACTATGATATAAAGTCCCTGGGTTGTTTTTGAGAGTGTGTTAGGGTAGGTTTGGCTTAGAGTCTTGAACTTTATGAGTTCCTAGACAAATCTTTGCAATTTGAGCATTTTGGCAATGTTGCCTTGGCAATTTGGCCTAAAAGTTGAAAAATAGCATTAATGTTGTTCTAAGTCCGACCCAAGGGTCCTAGAACGTGGGAGAAAGGTATATAAGGTCATCCAAACCCTAATACTTGGGTTGGAAGTTCATTTTCATGAATTGAGACTTGGAGAGCATTTTTGTGTGATTGGAATTCAACAACTTTTGAGTGCATTTTTGTGTTTGAGCCTTCATCCAGTCAAGAATGGATTGAAAGGACTAACCTAATGCTTTGAGTGTTTCATTTGTTTCATTTACTTACTGTACCTAGCATTAGATTAGTCATTTAGACCAACTGGTTAAGGTTTTGCAAGTTTTTGGACTCACTGCCAGTTTGGGCCAGTTTTGTGAATAATGAGTCCCACTTGAGTTCCCGTGGCTTTCCTCTCATGGCCACTTGGAATAAAGCTGGGGACTATGTAAATAATGTACATACAGGTTTAGGAGTCTTTTTTTGCAGGGGAAGTGAAGAAACTATCAAGCACTAGGCGAGTGCAAGTGCATTCTGGCTAGTGGCTTGGAGAGGATAGTAGTAAAGAAAGCTGCTAAATGGATTGTTTTGTGCCAATCAAGAGAATGGGAGTGTGGGAACATGTATTCTAGACATGTGTGTGCAAGGAGGAGAGTTGAGGAGGTCATTGAAGCCCTCAAAGTTGGAAAAAGGAGCTAAAACCCTTGAAACCCTTGAAATTAGGGAGGTATGAGGACAGTCATATGAATGGCCACTTGGGAGACCTTACACCTAGTAAAAATTGAATCCTATGGTACCACTAGAAAGAATATCAAAAAATATTTGGGGGTTGTTAAGACTGTTTTTGAGAAAATCCAAGAAAACGGGTTCTAGGAGGCCTAGTTGGGGCAAAAGGCTACAAGGCCTAAAATGGAGTTTTTCCAGAAAGCGATGGGAGAATGGTGAAAGAATCCAATGAGATGGATTAGTGAGGTGTCAAATCAACAAAGAGACAATAGAATAACCTTTCCTAGCCCCTGGAGTGGTTAGGACACTTTGGGTCAGTTTGGAGCCCAGGGAAGCCTAGTGGCGAATTGAGAGTAATGGAGAAGAATTTGAAATTGGTGGAGAGTCTTATGAGGTGAGAGGAGTTTAGGAGAGATCCCTGAATAGGGTAGATAGGAATACCCTAGGAAGACCAGAGAATAGGTCTTGGGAAGAGCAAGAGTGCTCTTGAAAGGTAAGTCTCCCCATCAAATTGGTATCAGAGCCATACAAGGCTTGGGAATTGAGAAGTGAATGTCAGAAAGAAGTGAATCCATAGGAGAGAAAACCATGGTGACCAATGCAAATCTAGCTAGATACTTGACAGAGCAACAAGAAAAGAATAGGCATCTTGAAGAGACTATGGAAGAGATGAAGCACAAACTAGAAGAGGTGGCAGAGACTGCAAGCAAGATGAATCTACAGTTAGGAGAGGATAAAGATAAGGGTAAGAATCAAATAGAGGAAGAAATAGAACTAGAACCTGACCCTCCATTAGTAGATGAACCCTTCCTCAAAGCATTGAAGGCTTTGAGTGGCAAGGCACTTGAAGGTATCCCTATGTTCATAGGAAGAATGGATGCAGAGTTGGTTATGGAATGGATTGAGGGAATGGAGAATCACTTTGAATGTGATGGGATTACAGAGGCACAAAAGGTGAATATAGCCAAGTCAAGGCTAAGAGGACAAGCACTAACTTGGTGGAAGTTTCTACAAGAAGAAAGAGAGAAGGAAGGAAAGAAACCCATAGGAAGTTGGAAAACTATGGTGGCTAAAGTGAAGGAGAACTATCTACCTGAATACTATGATATTCAATTGCACAAGAAGAGACAAAATCTCAGACAAAGAGACCTAGATGTATTTGCATATACAGAGGAGTTCCAAAAACTAAGCCTTAGATCTAGAGTGCAAGAAGTTGAAAGCATCAAGGTTGCTAGGTATCTAAACAGTCCTAGATGGAACATACAATCGGAGTTGAGTCTTTTCACACTTACTACCCTCCATAGCTGCTATCAAATGGCTATTAAGGTGGAAGAGAAACTGAAAAAGAAACAAGATTCCAATACTAGAGGTAAAGGAAGAGGTAGAGACTGTAGAGGTGGACATAGAAGAGGTTTTGGTGGAAGAAGCCATGAGAACAAAGGTCAACAGGATTCCAAGGTTGGAGAACTATCCCATGAGGCAAATAATAGAGGGGGATACAGAGGTAGAAGCTGTAACAATGGTGGAAGAGGCAGATTAGGAAGCTTTGGGAGAAGTTCACACTTTTCTACCATGAAATGCTACAATTGTGGATAGTTGGGTCATCCGGCTTATAGGTGTCTAGACAAGCCAACATCTTCACAAGGTGAGAGGAAGATTACATATTTCCAAGAAGAGGACTGCCCTAAAAACTCAGAAGTTTGGATTCAAAGAAAGGAGAACAACTCATGTTAATAAGGATTTTGATCAAAGCACCTATCAAGGATGAACACAAACAAAGGAGAGCTCTTTTTAGAGTCAAGTGCAAGATACAAGGTAAGGTTTACAAGGTCATCATAGACTCAGGATTAACTAATAATGTCATCTCAGAGGAGGGAGTACAAAATTGAAACTCATCAAGATACCCCATGTGTGTCCTTACAAGGTTACTTGGTTGAACAAAGGGCATAATATATTGGTCAATGAACAAGTTTGGGTTGAGTTTGTTATAGGAAAGTATCAAGACAAGATACTATGTGATGTGTTACCAATGGATGCATGCCATTTGCTGCTTGGCAGACCATGGCAATATGATAGGGAGGCAGTACACCATGGCAAGGAGAATAAGTACTCATTCAAGAAGGATGGAGTGACTTATAAAATTTAGTCTTTGATAGAAGAAAACACAGTGGAAAAGGCAGAAACTAGTGCACTTTTGATGAGTGGAAAGGGATTCCTAAAGGACATAAAGGAGGAAGAAGGAGAGACCTATGCAATCATGTTGAAGCCAAAGGAAGAGGAGTTATCTAATCAGCTACCTATGACAATAGAAGTGAAGCGACTATTAGATCAGTTTAGGGAAATCATTTGTGAAGGTACACCAGCTACACTACCACCCAAGAGAGCAATCAGTCATCAAATAAACTTTATACCAGGAGCAACACTCACTAACAAGGTCGCATACAAGATGACACCAAAGCAGAATAAGGAGATAGCAAGGCAAGTTCAAGAACTTTTGGACCAAGGGCTGATCAGAAAGAGCTTAAGTCCATGTGTTGTTCCAGTTGTGTTGGAACCTAAGAAGGGAGACAAGTGGAGGATGTGTACTGATTCTAGGGTCATAAATAGGACCGACTACATTGGACCAGCGATTTCCCTTAAGAGTCGAAAGTGCTAAAAGGCAGCAATCTTTGAAGGTCTATTTCTTAGAGACCGTGATGCTTTCAGACTCTCCATCTGAGGCTATAGGATCATGTTGGGACCATCTACAAAAACCTCTCTCAGTTTTTGCTATCTCGAAGGTGTTTTCCTGTGGTGATGACTTTTTAGTGGAGGGAAAAGTTGTCAGATGCAAGTTGTGTAAAGTTGCAAAGTGGTGCAACTTTCACTCCGCAACTCATACAACCAAACGGACTGTTCCAACACGTCCGGATGGGTACGTTTACGCTAGGGATGGTCCTCTCTTGGACCCAAATATGCCAAATCACTCCGAGCTACATTGGATCGACGATTTCCCTTAAGAGTCCAAAGTGCTAAAAGGCAGCAATCTTTGAAGGTCTATTTCTCAAAGACCGCAATGCTTACAGACTCTCTGTCTGAGGCTATGGGATCGTGTTGGGACCATCTACAAAAACCTCTCTCGGTTTTTGCTATCTCAAAGGTGTTTTCCTGTGGTGATGACTTTTCAGTGGAGGGAAAAGTTGCCAGATGCAAGTAGTGTAAAGTTGCAAAGTGGTGCAACTTTCACTCTGCAGCTCGTACGACCAAACAGACTGTTCCAACACGTTCGGATGGGTACGTTTATGCTAGGGATGTTCCTCTCTTGCACCCAAATATTCCGAATCACTCCGAGCTACATTGGACTGGCGATTTCCCTTAAGAGTCCAAAGTGCTAAAAGGAAACAATCTTTGAAGGTCTATTTCTCAAAGATCGTGATGCTTACAGACTCTCCGTCTGAGGCTATGGGATTGTGTTGGGACCATCTACAAAAACCTCTCTTAGTTTTTGCTATCTCGGAGGCGTTTTCTTGTGGTGATGACTTTTCAGTGGAGGGAAAAGTTGTCAGATGCAAGTAGTGTAAAGTTACAAAGTGGTTCAACTTTCACTCCGTAGCTCGTACGACCAAACTGACTGTTCCAACATGTCTGGATGGGTATGTTTACGCTAGTGATGGTC
>VDFB02009733.1:0-59059 GCA_007258455.2 Sequoia sempervirens | reverse complement strand
CCTTCAAGAGTCACAGTCACAGGTCAAGGAGCTTACCATGGTATTGAGTTTGGCACAATCTTCACCATCTTCTGATATAGTTCAGGTTTCCATGGCAGCAGTTGGTGAAGAACATATGTCCACGGATTGTGGTTGTGAGCAGGTTGAGAATGTGTTTACTACATCCATCACGGTTTCAGGTGCAGTTGATACAAATGGGGTGAAAGCATTGGTTGAGAGTTGCGAAGAGCCATGTGTTGCACTTGGTTCTCCTAAGTTTGGTCCCATGACAGGTAATGCCGAATAGATTATCAATAGCTCTTGTGACATGGTAGTCAACTCACCAGAGAGTTATGTGTCAACTCACGACACTACTCCATCCACTTCAGAGGAGATATGCAAAGCAACATCTAGTTGGGAGATTGGTTCTTATGTCGATTTGTTTCCCTCTCCTGGGAGCAAATCCGTCATTTCATCCCACCCAGTTGATTATGATTGACAGCTTGATGAGCCAATTCAGGAATACAATTCAGGGTATTGTTCCAGGGAATTAGAGATGAATGGTTCAGATCAACATGGAGTGATTGCGCAATTCATGAATAATCCCTTATTTGAGTTTGATGGTGGGTTGATCTATGATAATCCACTCTTCGAGCCGGAAGCTGATCACACTCCTGATACTAGTTTAGGGTTGAGCAATAATCACAGTGTTTGGGATCGTCCTAGTGCATCGGGATTCCAAATAGGACTCACAGAGGAGTTTGATAGTGTGTACACAGTGAGGAATGCTTACAATTTTTCCTTTGATCCACCTGTACATGATTTGTATTCGATGCACAATTCTTGTGCACAGGGTGATTCTATTGGTGCAGTCAAGGGGAGTAACTCGTTGCTGTGTCTAGAGTTACCATCTTCAAAAGATGGGACTAGAGGCTGCAAGGACCCGACTCTGTTGTTTGCAAGGGATTACATGCAGGGACAAGAGTCAGTTATCCATCATGCTAATATGTATTCGACAGAGTTTGCTACTTTAATCTCACAGGGATTTCATACGGATACATGGTTACCGGGTGATTACAGTGTCAACAGACATGATGGTTTGATTAGTTATCACTTCCATGGGTGTTTTGGAGAGATTGTAGAGAGATATTGTATTGTAGAAGTTTCCAGATATTTTTGTCTCTTCATGACAGATGAATGTGAGTTCAGGTTGTATTGCGATCCGGGTGGTGACAGGTTTGGCACTGCACTTTGGATGGGTTCCGACAGGTTGCTTCACCATTTTCAGCATGGTGAAGCTGTGATCAGATTTGCGCAGAGGAAGTCAGAGATTATCAGACATGGCAGACTTCCATTCTGGGGTTAGGATCTAGGGATATTTTGCGAAGTTGTGTTTATGTTGGTGCCTCAGGAATTAGTTAGTGATGCATGGGACATTTTACAGTTCTTATTTTGGACCTTCCGAGAAGTGAGGTTTCTTTGCAGTAGAGATTGCTTGGGGACAAGCAATTTCAGGAAGGGTGGACTGTAATGTCCCCTTGTTCATGAGCATCAAAGTTGGGGAATTAGCCTATTTCCTAACCCACGTAGGCTAATGGGGTTCTGGATAGAGGATCACTTGGACGGGAACTTGGTCGTCAAATTACAGTGTCAATCTT
Source organism: Sequoia sempervirens (assembly GCA_007258455.2). Taxonomy (NCBI): domain Eukaryota; kingdom Viridiplantae; phylum Streptophyta; class Pinopsida; order Cupressales; family Cupressaceae; genus Sequoia; species Sequoia sempervirens. Next base: position 57,422 of record VDFB02009733.1, on the reverse strand, counting down.
CGGAGTATGGTGGCAGGGTGAATTATGGCGTTTGGCATGATACTTGTACTTAAATTAATGATACTCACCTTTTATTTCATCATCCTTGGCCTAGGGACCATGTGTCTTTAAAATGAAGAGGTCACTTTATATTTTTCAGTTACTATTCATTGATAAAGTGAAAAAAGAACATAACTTAAGTGAATAGTGCCATTTTAATGAATAGTGTTTTCAATGAAAAATTATAAAAGGCAAAGGAAAAGTTCGACCCTCTTCATGTTGAAGTTATTTTGCTTGCTTGGCTTGTGAGTTTGGAGTTGGGAAGAGAGGGAAAACTAGGGTTTCCTGATTTTTGCAGTAGGTAAGCCTAGAGGGGCTTTGTTCTTCATTTTCGAGCTTCTTGATGGTGTGAAACACCACCTTAAAGTTGCTGGTCAGAGTTTGAAGGCATCATTGGAGCCATATTTTGCTGCCTGCAAGTTATTAGAGCTTTCTTCTAAAAGGGACTTTGCTGCCATTGACTCCTTTTTCATCTACAAGGGAGCTGTTCGCGTTTTAGAAGGCTTTGGACCTGATTTTTACACCTACAGCCAGCCCCCCTTTTATGAGGGTTTCAATCAGCATAAAGAAAAAAAAAAAAGACGCCTCCTTTTAGTGGCTGCAATCACTTCCAAAAGGGGTGCCCTTACCCTAGAAAGCTTATCAATTCGTTTCTTGGTGGGAGAAACTTGTCAGTTGAAAGTTGTAAGCACTTATTTGGGGTTTGGTACTGTAGCAAAACACTATTCACAGAGTTACAAGGCTATAAGTTAAAGTTTAGTAGAAAATATATCTAACTTTTGAAAAGATGTATGTTATATGTTGTATGCAACCTATTATGTAATGAAGAACTCATATTTGGCTTCGAGTTTTAAGTATTTTTATCCGATGTATCTTAGTAGACTAGTTTAATCGAAGTTTATACTTCATGCTCATGTTCTTTAGCTATTATTTAGCATTCTTAGCAAGTAAACTCAAAACACAAAAGACGGAAAACAAAACCAAAACAAAAATCAGACCTACAAACTCAGTAAAAGAAATCAGCAGTGTGGTGGAACACTACAAAATATATCATTTCCTTGTCATGGGAGAGCAGCATTGGGATGACACTCCATCCTATGAACCTGTTGGTATCTTTTGCAATCCCATAGGTCCGTCTTGCAATCTTGAGGGTGTTGTTTTGTTCCATATCAGCAACCTAAGAGGAGTAATTACACATCTTTCAGCACCTATGAGGGCTAGTCATCATATCCATAGGAGGTTTGCAGAGGATGGAGAGAGGTATTGTGATGCAGACACTTCAAGATACTTTAATCTCCTCATGTTAGATGGATGTGAGGTTCGGATGTGTTGGGATCCAGGTGGTGACAGGTTTGACACTGTATAGGAGTAAATTTGCACCCCATGTGCAAATCCTCTTTTTGCCTTTATCCACCTTAGAAAACCATGTTCGGAGGCTTAATTCCAACTAAGCCCACTGCTTTCATCACACTTGACGCCTATTTTGAGCGTCGATGGAGGCGTTTCTGTCAAGGATGCCCACACGACGCGTAGACGTCCACGCAACGCGCTTACGTCCCTGGCAGATTCTTGCAGCTAAACCTGCAAAGGCATTACACTTCTCATTGGGAATCAAATTGTAACGTCCCCTTCGGCCGACCGACCCGAATATGGTCATTTTTCTCCACTCCTTCAAATTCATTTCTTCAACAAGCATTCCATCCTCTAAGCATTCAATTCAACTTCTTCACTTCATTCACAAGCTCACTCGCAAGCTTTCAAGAAGCATTTCTTGCACTCCATTGCACCAAATACATCACTCCATCACACCGCTAGAGCAAGTTGGGGACAAACACCATTGCAGCAGAGGCTCGAGTACTCTCATTTTCTCCCCCAAGTAGCCTTGAGTGCTCTTGGTGGAGGTGGTAAGCTTCCCTTTCCTCTCCTCTATCACTTGGTTGAGTTGGCACACTTATTATTTTGTAGTGTTTTTGGTAATCTTCATTATAGTACTTTCTTTATCTCACTTTCTTGGCTGTCCGTGGAGGTGGAACACTCCAAACGGGGTTCTGACTTGGTATGCCCCTATACGCCTACCCAACATTTTCATCTTCCTTTTGTTGTATGGACCATTTTGAAGCATGAAGAGAGTAATTAAATGGGTCATTTTTGTGGTTTGACTTTGCCTCATGGTTGTTCCGCCATACGGACGTTGGCGCACTTTAGAGACGCTAGCGTGTCACGCTGTCGTCCAAGGGCCACACTTTCGTCCTCGAGCAAAGAGCTTCCTAAGGCATAGTGTTGAACCTGCAAACCGACTCGCCTACCCCCATTTTGCATTTCGAGTTTGTAGAGTAGTTGAAGGACCTCATAGTTCTCACCATTCTTGTCCCGCATATCCTAACAACCATTTAGCTGAGGTAAGTTAGGGCAGCCTTCTGCATCTTGGCCCTCCGTGACCTGGGGCCTTCCACATGGTGGTCCCCCTCTCTTATAGACACGTTAGTGCAATTGGATCCCGATGAGTTGCTTCACCACTCTCAACATGGTGTAGGTTATGTCAAAGTAGCGTAGTGGAAGTCAGCGGGTAATGTGTATGGAAGACTTCCATTCTAGTTATGGGAGCCAGGGATATCTATGTCTGGTAGATTGGTCTACATCAGGTTAGTTGTTTACAATGGTATTAAGTATCATTGGGTATTACAAATTGATTTTGAATCCCAGTGTTCAGGGGACAGGTTGAGGCATTCAGTTGAGATTGCTTGAGGTCAAGCAATTTTGGGGAGGGAAAACTGTAATGTCCCCTTTTATAGCCCCTGTTAGAGTTTGGTGGATTAGCCTATCATCGCGTCCTCATAGGCTAATGTTGGCTTTTAGAGGGCCTTTGGTGGGAGTTTATGGGTTCTCCAAATGGCAATTTGCAATGTTCTCGTCTCCAGTGCTTGGTGATTTTTAGAGACAACCTTTCCTAGGTGTTACAGGCTCCATTTATACACGCCTAATTTTTTAGTAAGTCCCTTGGACATTGGTGTCCAACCTTACTATATAAAGTAAGGCATCCAAATGAGCAGTTTGAGCAGTGGGCTTCCCTGTGGTGTTGATAGAATTAATTAATGTTGATTATTCATGGAGTTATGATATTTTAATTATTATTAAAGTGATTACTTTAATAATAATTAAATATAAAAGTGGATATCATTAATGCTTTTAAAATGACCTTATAATATATGGTTTTTATTCAAATATAAGGTCAATTAAATAATTCATTAAAAGGGGCGCCCACTTGTAGATTATTCTATTTGAAACATCAAAAGCAAATAATATATTATTAAATGGATTAAAAGCATTGGAAATCGTGCTTTTTTGGAGATGATATAAAAAGCACTCAAAAAGCATTTCTCATTCATTTAAGAAGAAACTAGGGTTTCTTGCTACAATAAATCAATCTTGGAGAACGTAGCTCTCTTAGATTAAGCATTCTACAGGTGTGAAATACCACCCAAGGTTTGCTCTTCAAGTGGCTGCATTCAAGAGTCACATTTGTGCTTCATCGATTTACAAGAGAGATTCAAAATAAGGGTTTACAGAGTTTCAAGATCAGAAGTTATTATCCAAATATGATCAAACATATTGTAAATTCAAAGCAATAATTAATCAGAGTTGATCATTTAATATTTGGGCTTTCAGCATTTCTCTATTTGAATTTGCTTTGCAATTTTATGCATTTCCTGGCAAATATTTCAAAAAAGAAAAAACCCAATACAAACAAAAAAAATCAGACAAGGCAGTTGCAGCAGTAAATATCTCTCAGTCTCTCAAATCAGGGTGGGGTATTTCAGGATGGGTGCCAATCCATAAGAAGTCTACCTCTAACAATATAATTTGTTGCATTATCTATAACTATTTGCACTATATTGTAAAGACCCTTATTGGTTTCTTTACACTCAGATAATGTTTGGAAATGTTTTTTCAAAGTATGATGTTGTAATGTTGAAAATTGCATCCCACACAATTTCATATTTCATATGCCCTCCTCTTTAGAAAAAGTAAGATAATTATGCTCTCCCATCTAAAAACCATTTTCTCACTACCTAGCATGCCCCATTCCTCGATCGTTAAGTCCAATTTTCCTACAGACCAATGTGTACAGCGAGGATATCCACGAGCCATGCTAGCGTCCCACAAAAATCTGTGAATAAGGTGGTTGTTGAGACATTACACCTGTCGCGTTTTGGCAATGTAACACCTCTGCTAGCCTACAACAGCATTGGGAATCGCTCGGGTTGGTTGTTTGAACCAAAAACATCCCTCTCTTTGCAAAGAATCAATTCATTCTTCATTCTACACACATCCATTCTTCATTTTGGCTCTCTTGCTCTCTTGGAAACACATATAAAACTTTCTTCATTTTTTTTCTATAACATTTCTAGAGCAAGCACTAGCTTTCTCCACCTTTCCACACATATCTTGCAAAGAGCTCATCCACGGCTTTCAAAGGAAGCTCCATTGTTGCAGCACGAATTCTTGCAGGGAAGTTGTCATCATTATGGAGGTTCTTGTCGCTCCTTTGCTGCACCAACAAGCTTCGCTTTTGGTGCTCGTACAGGGTGACTCTTCAAAAATCTTTCTTGAGTATTTTATCTTTGTCTTTGATTAGCATATGGTTTTCTTCATCTTTTTCACATCTATTATTATCATGATCATCTTGTCCAAGGTTGTTCGTGGAGGTGGAAACACCGATACAGGGATTTGACTAAGGCAAACTCCTAAACAGCCACCCAACATTTTTCCTTGGCCTTATGTGTTTAGGTGCAAGTGGGAGGACCTTTTTCAAGCAAGCTTGAACGCTATCAAACACTCTCGATGCAATCTTGAACCTTTCCACGTTCTTTTCATTCCGTTTTCATTCAATATATTTATTTCACTACCTTTAATTTTGTACTTCATATTTCATATCCTTTTACATCTATAAACTAGTACAAAGTGTTGTGTTTTCCTAGCGTCAACTCCAGCTTTCTGTCTATACGAGACTCCAACATGAGCACATTATCGTCTAATAGCAACACTATAGTCCTCGACAAAGAGCTCATCGAGCTGTCTAGAAGACCTTTATGCCTTGCTCTTTCATTTTTTGATGCCTAAAAGTTCTCAATGATTTATGTACTTCATTAAATTCCACATTCTCTTATCTCCAATTCACTTGAGCCATGTTAACTAAGGTAGGGGAGAGACAGTTTGCTCCTTGAGATCTCGTCATCTTGAGGGTAGCGAATTCCCTCCTCTACAGATGCATAAAATTGTGGACAATTTACATTGCATTGATTAGCATTACATTGATAACAAAAATATTATCTATTTCTATCACGAAATATTAATGACTCCATAAGGACTTCTCATTACAAATGCTCATCAACTGTCAAAAATATTTTAGATACAAATTCAAAGTTTTGAACAACAATTTCTGACCTTGTAAGATTTGGAAATATCTCAATTGTCTAAGGAAAATTTAAAACCAAGTAACTGGTCCAATGGACTTGTAATACTGATTTGTGAAATGATAATTGATATTCGTTATTCTGTATTTTGTGTTTACAAAATGAGAGGAATATTCCTTATAAAGAAAATTACAAGACGATGTTTCTAAAAAGAAACAATCATTAACTAAAGCAAACTAAAGCAAAAAACTGAAAGATGCTAAAACGAACTAAAGCATAAACAAAAGTTACTAAAAGCTAACTGAAATAAACAAAGTTAACTAAAAGTAAACTATCGACAACTAAAGCTAAGATGACCATTAAATATTACAATAATACTTCAATACCCTCCCTTGATGGTTATCCTACAAGTATAAACCAAGTTTACCCATATTCTGATGGTGTCCTGGTCATAAAATGCATAATATGCAGACTCCTACTCAGTATACTCTGCCACTTGAGCACTTTGCTAAGACTCTTCCTGGTTGAACTTCTCATCAGCCAACCACTTTCTACAATACTTTTGTATTTGACCAATCTTCCCACAATAATGGCAAGTAATAGACTTCTTGGAGCCTTCCTCTGAATTTCCTCGTTCTTTCTATTGAGTGGACTTGCCTTGGCCAATGTCCTTGGCAATAAATGCTTGTTCAACACTAGGAGACTCGCTGCTGCTCCCAAACTACTTCCTCCACCTATCTTGTTGTAAAAGCTTGTTGGACAGCTCATCAAACTTCAAGTCAACATTGGTGGATGTAACGTTGAGCATTTTCATGAAGTGCTTGTAGGAATGTGGCAAACTTTTCAAAGTGATCACCACCATATCCTCCTCTTCCATCTTACGACCAATGGCCTCCAATTGATCATGATTATCTTTGATTTTCATCAATTGCTCTTGCAAAGACACTTGGTCATCCATCATAATTGAAAACAATATATTCTTCAAGAAGAAAGCCCTACCCTTGTTAAAGGTCTTGTAGAGATCTTTCAAATGCTTACAGATCTCCGTAGCAAATTTACCTAATGGTATTTCTGGTAGCATCTCATCGATGACAAATAATTTTAGAAGCATAACTATCTCCCTATTATCTCCATCATACTTGTCTTGATCCTTCCCTGCAGTTGTGGGATGAACTTTTGTACCTAGAACAAGCGGATCCAGACATATATATTCAAAGATGGTAAGCATCCTCTACTTCCACGTGTTCTAATTCTTTCCATTAAACCTCTGTGTATTTTCCAACATAACATTGGACAAAGATGCCATCCCTCTCATTTTCCAAAGCATGAAAAACGATGTAATTTTGTGATTAGCTGGCACAAACTCTAAACAATCAGTTGACACAAAAAAAATTCTAAAAAAGAGGCTTAGAAACTGTAAGATTTTTAAGAAAAACTTCGAAACTCTAAAACAGTAAGATCTTTTTTTAAGAAAAAAATTCTCAAAAAAACTACAAATTTTTTATAGAAACAATTTCAAACACTTGTAAATTTTTTCAAAAAAATTGAAAAACTCTTTGCAAGAATTTTTATTTTTCAAATAAAAAAAACCCAGTCAAAAAACTAGCACAATTTTTTAGAAAAAAATTGTAAAAAAATCTTTTGCTGATGATTAACAGATAACCCATTACTAAAACCCTAGGTTCTTTAGAAAAATTCTGAAAAACACCCACAAACTCTAGGAAAAGGAAAAACCCATGAATCTTTCTGAAAATCCCGTTGAAACTGATTAGAAATTTTCCATAGAAAAACCCTTAGAAATACCAATTATCAAAAAATCTCTTGAAAAAACAGACTTCAACCCATGAACTTCCAAAAACATGCTCAGAAATGAATCTTTTCAATCACAGAGAAAAATGTGAGTAAAAAGTCGCACGGGAAAAATGCAGAAGAAAAAATGCACTTTCAAAAAATGACTTCTCAATCAAACGTCGAACCTCCAGACGAAGCTCAGGAATAGTCTTACACAATTTTTGTAGGACGCAAAAAAACACGGGTAGTAAGAAACCCTTCAACGCGGAAAAAGGAGCACAAAAAAAAGTCACGAAATTTAGTGCCAAAAAAAAATGTATGAGGCAGTCGCGATTTTTTCCAAGAATGTAGAAATAACACGCCCAAAAAAGTGAAAAGGACTCACAATTTTGCTTACAAACCCCCAACGCCACAAGAAAACACGGATTTTGAAATCAGCCACATGCAGAAGTCACGATTTTCAATCTTGAAACCCTTTTCAGAAACCCCCTTCAAAAATCAGCTTTGAAAAAAACCTTCGATTTCAAAAAAAATAGTTCAAAAAAATTTCTTCTAAAATTTCTTCGATTTTTATTTTTTAAAAATTGGCTAAAAAACATTTAAGAAATTTCTAAAAATTCCTTAGGAAAATAATAAAATCTTATTACTAAAAATTTCGCCAAAAAAGTTTGAGCCTAAGCTTTGATACCATAAAATGATAATTGATATTCATTATTCTATATTTTGCTTTTACAAAAGGAGAGGAATACTCCTTATAAAGAAAATTACAAGATGATGTTTCTAAAAAAAACAATCATTAATTAAAGCAAACTAAAGCGGAAAACTAAATGATGCTAAAACAAACTAAAGCATAAATAGAAGTTACTAAAAGCTAACTGAAATAAACAAAGTCAACTAAAAGTAAAATATCGACAACTAAAGCTAAGATGACCATTAAATATTACAATAATGCTTTAATAATTTGGAAGTGCAAATTGGCATGCAAAGAGGAATCACCTTGGTCTAAATGCTGGTTGGAATTGCTCCGAGTCTAAGAGGTATTGTTTTTGACTAGTCAAGACCCTAGAATCATCGCTTTTTGCTTCCTACACCTCACCTTATACCTCCCTTAAATGGCACGACTTCCCTAGTTTGAACAATAGGGGGTTGCAACTAGTTTTGTAAGCCTTTAAGGCTCCTCACAAGCTAGTCCAATGGACTTGTAACAATGATTTCAATGTGCAAATTGTCATGCAAAGAGGAATTGCCTTGGTCTAAATGCTGGTTAGAGTTGCTACAGGTGTGAGAATATTGTCTTTGACTGGTCAGGACCCTAGTGTTGGTTGAAAATTATGTAATCAGCTTTTCAATAGATTACACAACTTGGACTTCAGCCACAGCTATGTGAGATGTGAATCTCTCCTCTCGGAAAGGGGAGGCGCCCTTCTTACTGCTAACAGAAGCGATAGTAAATCAAACAAGTAATTACAAAATGTACACGAAATTCACGGAGTGGGGGTGTGTTACATTCATCCTTCTCTCTTCAGAGAAGATGTTTACAATGCTTCACCGTTGGAAGTTCAGAATTCTTAATAACCTAAAACTAACAACTAGCAGTAATACCAATATCTCTATCTTGTCAAAGAAGCGTAGAGATACCAGAAGTGATTAATAACAAACAAAATAAAGTAAAAAGGAAAGCTCACGAAGGCACAAAGTCGTTCCGTAGCTTTATCAGTGTTGGATCTGTGTAGAGCGTACCTTTTGCTACGTTAGAAGCACAAAGTCTTCTTACACGCAACAATTCTTCAAACAGCATGAACGATTACAAGCACAAAGTCTTGTAGATCATCCAACAAAAGTATCAATTAGCACGAACGATTACAAGCACAAAGTCTTGTAGATCCTTTGACAAAAGTATCCAAGAGTATGAATAATTACAAGCACAAAGTCTTGTAGATCACTCAACCGAATATGCAAGAGCATGAATGATTACAAGCACAAAGTCTTGTAGATCACTCAACCAATGATAAACAGAAATACAAATGCAATCTAAATAATAAATGTAACACAAAGTTTACATCAACTACTTAGAGTCCTTCAGATTCTTCAAACTAATCACTACCAAATAAGATCAACTCACAAAAGTATCGAATCCAACGCAAAGTTTGGCTTGCAATCCTTTTCTTTATTAATCGAATCTCATTCACAAAGCATGAACGCAAAGTTTCACAAATTTGTTTCAAAAAGGGCAGCACTTCGTTGCAAAACACTAAAGGATCTCTTTACAATGAAAATCCCTCACATTATATAGAAAGAGGGATGAGCAAAAGAAGGAAAGAGATTGAGAAAATTAGGGAAAGTTAGGTGAGCGATTTTAGGAGATCTCACTTAACTTTGACCAAAATCAAAGTGTAATTTGTTTTGAAAATATTACATCTTTGGACTTGGTGTAATTACAATTTACAAAATGACATTCAAAAATGTCGAGGAATATTTACAAGATGCATAATGGGATGCACCGGAAATGTCTAACACTGGAGAACAGGAAGTTTCTTCATGTTTCTTTGCTTGGGCGCGGAGTCTTCATACTTCTTCCTGGTCTCCTGCATGAACTTTTTATTTGGAAGAACCACGATCAAAGGACATCACCTTCGGAATCACTTGACGAGATCTGGAGAGAAACTGCAAGGATGGTGAATCAACAGGCGTTAGCAGAAAAAGCAGCATTGGGAAGCGTGAAGCGAGAAACGATGTTGAGCAAGCGTGAAACGAGCAACTAGGCATGAAAAACGATGCAGGAGCAAAGAAGTGGGGTTCGGAATGAAAATAGAGCGCGTTTGAAGAGACTAAGATAAAAACGCCAAAAGTGTAAAGGTGCTAAAATTCAGCTCCATTGCACAAAAATGACTAAGTCTGGAAGAAAAGTGCAAAGGTGCTAAAATTCAGCTCCATTGCACAAAAATGACTAAGTCTGGAAAAAGATTGTGAAAAGTGTAAGGGCGCTAAAATTCAGCGCCCTTACATTTTTGGAGATTTCAGTCTTTGATGCAGGGGCGCTAAAAAATGGCGCTCCTACATTTCTCAAAGTTAGAATTTATTTCAACATGTTCAACATGTCAGGGCGCTAAATTTTAGCGCTTCTGCATCTGAGACATGATTTTGGAAAATGGATGTAATGGTGAATGAAAACGGCGCTCGAGGTTTGCAAAGTGTTTGTCTGCATGGAGTTGCCATTGAAATTGGAGAATAAAGAGAAAGCAAGGGTAACAACTTACAAAGATGAAACACGAAAAACGCTGGAGAGGGATGTCGAAAAACTCAAAAAACGTATTTGCAGTTTGAAGAAAACTCGCCCAGCATGAAGAGAGGAAGAACTAAAATCATAAACAATGAAAATGGCGAACTAAAACACTTTTAAGTGAAAGAGAAAATCGAAAACCTAACTCAAGTCGAGCAATAAATTTAGGCACGAAAAGTGGCACGATTGACGAAAAACGCGAAAATCATGAAGAAACGTGCCAGGGCCAAAAAAGTTTAAGTGTCAGGAAAAAGTGTAATGGCGCTAAAATTTAGAGCTATTACATTTTGGAAAAAGTTCACTTTCATGCAGGGGTGCTAAATTTTAGCGCCCTTGCACTTTTCAGACTTAGCCAAATTTTGGCTTTCAGAGCAGGAGCGCACTTTTTCAGTGCCACTGCATTTTTCGCAATTCGCTAAGTACGAACAGTGAGACTTCGCGAAGGAGCTCGTTTCGAAGGTCTTCGCGAGGCGAACATGGGGGAATGTTCAAATTGACTATTCGAGACTTTGGAACGCATTTCGAGGTGGCTTGAAAATCACTTTGTTATGCGTACTTGAACTTTACGAATCCTAAGAAACGGACAAGTTTCGTAGGGGGGTTATCCGTGGAACGAGCGCTGCTAGATTCCGTGATAACACCTAGAATCATCACTTTTTGCTTCTTAAGCCTCACCTTATACCTCCCTTACATGGCACAACTTCCCTAGTCTAAACGGTAGAGGGTTGTGACTAGTTTTGTGAGCCTTTAAAACTCCTCACAAGCTACACATCACCCTCCTATCTAATGCCACATCCCAAAATTCATTCCAACCGTGTAAATTCAACGCCTCTTCCTACACAAGTTGCATCTAGCAAAATACAAGCTATGATTTCACATAACATTCACTACAATCAATTTACCTTGCAAAATACTTTATAAAGATGGCAGCCAGCTAGTTTAAGCTCAGGTATTAAATATGAATCAACCCACACACTAGAAAAAATGAAATCTTTGCAAATTTATTTTTTCCTACAAAACCTCAATAAATTTGTAGCTTGTAAATCTTGTGAATTTGTGAAATATGGCAATCTAGTTTCAAATCTCCACTTCTCTGTTTTACCCTGATGTGAATCCATCTTCTATTGACTAGGAAGAAAAATCCCTTCCAAACTTCAAAAAAAAAAATTCTTTATTTCTCATAAAGTGGCCCCTTTATTTTTAATTTACTTTTGGGCTCTTGAAAAGTCACTCTAAACTTAAATGGTCATTTTAAATAAAAAACCAAAGTTGTCTGTAAAAGAAGAATTTAACAAAAAATTAAATTATTCACTCTCCAAACCACCGAATTAGCCTACGGGAATAAAATAGGCTAAAAGGTCCTCCCCAAACACCTAAGTCAAAGAAGGGGACATTACATACATTCTCTTTACCCACCTCGGCCAAGACTCCTTCAAAATCCTCACAAAAGACTTCAATATTATTTGTGTTTCTTGAAACATCAATTGACTTCAAAAACACTATGCCACCCAACAAAGAAACAAAATCAATGATTTAGTAAAGTAAAAATTAAAAATCTTAATTGTTAAATGAATGGACTTCAGGAAGTACAATTACCTCAAAAATAAACAATAAAATTCAACAATGTTCTATTTCTCCTATTGTTTCAACCATTAGTCATGATGGTGCAGCCATTTTGCCATATACATCACACTGTTTGTCAATTCTGGCTTTCATATCAGCCAACTTTTGATTCAAAATGGAGACATTTACATCCTTATCATTAGGGGCTTTAAACTCTACCCCACAAATATTTTGTCAATAAGCAAACCTAAAACAAATAAAATAAACAAAACAAGTATTTTAAATTGAGAGTTTAACTTTAAAATCCACATACCCCTAAATGAAAAAATTCAGGAGATAAAAATCAAATGATATATTTTAAAACAAAAAATAATAATTACTTGGCTACATGAAATGGAATAATGCAATAGAACAAAAAGCCTCTAATTGCATATATTGAGGCATCATGCTTATCCTAGTTCAAACCTATGCTCTCAAGTGATGGTTGGGCACCTGAAGTATGGTATTGAGCAAACTATAAATCTAAATTATATATAAATTTACAAACTCTAGGCCCAATACTAACACTACTGCTGCCAATGCCACTACTCAAAGATCCACGAAATAGAGAAATAGAAGAAGACTCTAACAATGGCTATCGTTTCTTTTCTTTGCCTCTTTTTTAATTATGTTTATTGCTGAAAAGTTTCTAATTGGTTTTCAACTTCACATATAACTTCAGGAAGCACTATCAAGCATAGTTTAGCATCATGGCATGGTATTTGTGCAAAGCAATATTTCAATCGGTTAATACCTACCCCAAGCATTTTTGTTTTGCAATGAACCCATATTATCTCCCATTTTTTGTTCTAGGAATGGCATGTTTCCAACAAGGATCCTTTCTAATTAAGATCAACATTGTGATTGAAAATTTGGAACAATTTATAAATGTGATGTATGTTGCAATAAGATAAAAATGGAAAATAAATTAACATTTACAATATTTAGTTAAATTAAAATTAAATAAAAATAGAAAAAACTAGGGTTTGTAGCTATATATTTTTTAAATACAAAAAAGACTATGGTTTGATACCTAGGGTTTTTTTTTCAATTAACCTAAAATGAAAAAATATATATACATATAGAACACAATGACAATTTAAAAATAAAATAGCCAAAAAAAAGGTCACAATACAAATTTACCTCTTCAAATTTGCTCCAAATTGATAATAGGCTAGTCCAAACCAACAATCGGCTCTTCCAAATCTTTTGTACACTCCTCTAGATGCACTAAGGGTTGCTTCAAACCTACCCAAATGGTCTTAAATCACCATTTCTTGCTCAACCTATGTACTGGTTTTTTCTTCAATGGCATATATTTTTTCGCAAAAACTATTTTTTCCTTTTTATGCTTCAAAATGAAATGAATGTGCTTTTAGGGTGTGAGAGATCATTTCTAGTATTTTTTTAAAGTCCTTATGTTGATTTTTCTTTTGTTTTTTCGATTTTAATTTTCCCAACTACAGTCAAGTCTTACCTATGAGGCTCCCTAAGTACCCAAGTCACAAGTCCTTGGGACACATTTCATACTACCCGCCTTAAGACTTGCCTAGTCTTGGTGAGTCTTGTAACTATGGTTTTAGTTCCAACAATTCAAATTCCTCTTCCGTAAATCTTTCCACCTCTAAGATTCAATCCATTATATTTTGTACAATCTAAAAGGTTCGATCCCACCTTTGTCAGAAAAATTCAAGAAAACAAGTATTTCAAGTACTATAAGAGGTATGGCCACTGCACCGAAGATATTCCAGCTATAAAAACTTGGTACAAGGATGTAAGATACTGGTCTAATTTTCATTCAGAGGTGATGAATACAGATTATGCAAATTGAGATAAATTTTGGAAGGTAGCAATGCTGAAAATTCAAACTAATAACAGTTCATTGATTATACACAACAGCAAATAGAATATTATTATTGCAAGTAAGCCCAATTCTATAGCAGATATCAGTCATAGATTCATTCCTAATTAGTAGAAAATAAATACAGTATACTGGAGTGTAGGCCCCCCCTGATTACAACAAGCACTGGAAGAATAAATTGTGTCTACAAGATCTGCTCACTCGGATGTAAATGACAACAATCAAGCTTGAACCATATGGTCATACAGAGCCTTACATGTATAGATGTATATCGCCACAACAAATAGCATAGTAGTGATTCACTGCAATAGGAAGCAGTGCACACCCAATCCAATATGAATACCTTCGACCTCGGCCTAGAATCGTGCCTTGTCCCTAACACCGATTAGGATGTGCTCGAAATGAAGTCGGACTGGGCAATCGCAGATGGCTATACAGCAGTGCCAGAAATGAGGCCGGATCAATATAATGGAGCGATGGGGCGATTAGAGGCACCCTTGCTATGGCGCCAAGTTACTTCACTAATCCATCTCCATGATATTCCCATGCCAGCTCGATGGGTGATGAAACTCGCGAAATTGGAGCAGGGCTTCTCCCTCGCGATGCCTTCGTCCAAAATTGGGGTTGCTTCACCTTGAGTGGGGGCATATTGTTGTGGATGTGGCCAAAGCTTGAGGCTCGGCCACAAATCGTCTTATTGCTGCCTCCATGTAGCTCTTTTCCTCCCGAAACAAATTTGATGGCGTAGAATGTAAAGTTAGACCTGAGTGATATACGGATGAATGGCAAAATCACGACCGCAAGGTAGGGTTTACATCCTACATTGTGGGGAATCCCCAAAGGTTTTCGTCTCCAAAGAGTTCGCACAGACAAATCTTGTCCAATCGTGATGATCCCCTCCAAACAAAATCTCCAGTATAAATATATGCTATCAAGAGGCCTTCCAAATGGTCAACCAAGACCATAATCAATAAATTTAAATGTTATTATATAATAATTTAAATTTATTTTATTATTTAATTTAATTTTAAATATTATTATTATTTTAATATTATTTTTAAATATTTATTAAATGCAGATGGAGTGTTTAAAAACACTGTTTCCCTCCAAATTGAAAATGGGACTTAATCAAGGACGAGGACATGACAAAGGATCTCCTCACAATATGAGGAATTGAACCAAAAGATACAGAGGTTGGAATTGAGAGGTGGATTACAATAGATTTGCAAGTTACCTTAATGATAAGGGATAATTCGTCATGCACCCATGAGAAGCACTTTTCACCCAAAACATCCATTAAAGAATCACCTCATTTCTCATATTATTGATAATGGACATAAAGAAAAAACTAGTGTCTCAAAGGTTGGTTGTAAATCTTTACCTTCCCACAATCACTCACACTAAGCCCTATCATTTGAAATATTGCAAAAATATTGTTCTTAGAAAATTGAATTACAGCATACAAGATACATCCAAAAACTGTATATTGTAAACTCAAGCCACACCAAACCCAGGTCAAAAGAACATTGTTGAACCGTTGTACCCAACCTTAGGATCTGCAACTTAGAAAATAAGATGAAAATAACAACTTTCATAAATTGAATTGATAGCACTTAGGTCTGCCTTAGAGAAGTAAGAACACTGTGCTAGCAATGACTAATTAGAAAGGAAAATATAACACAACATTACAGCCCAGAATTTTTGGTTATAATTAAACATCAAAAATAAATTTGCAATTTGAATAGGTTGAATAAAATCAAGATGATTGCTAAAAAATAAAAATAATTCAACTAATACAAAGGATGGTATAATTGAACAGCCAAAACAATAGAAATGAACAACCTAGCAACCAAAGGATGTGAATTGATAGTGTATCCTCCATT
Organism: Sequoia sempervirens; assembly: GCA_007258455.2. NCBI lineage: Eukaryota > Viridiplantae > Streptophyta > Pinopsida > Cupressales > Cupressaceae > Sequoia > Sequoia sempervirens. The sequence continues at coordinate 41,552 of VDFB02009733.1, read as the reverse complement.
TAAAGTTCATAAAATAATCAAATAATAATCAAAGAAATTCCATACAAATAAGTGAATGTGTTCAAAATAAATAATGAATATTTTAGTCCAATCATGAATGCAACTAGCCAGACATCAGCAGATTTACCAATGGGAGGGTAACAGTATTGCCAAATGCACAAGCTGCGATAGCAAGGGCATCATTCTTGGCCAACTTCATGTCTTCTGTAGAGAGATCTTTTATACTTGAGGGGTCATTTGAAGCATTCACTCGCTTTAGATAGGTATCCTTTCCTATGAGCCTTATTGCTGCCTTACCCAACATTGCTCCCACAAATATCTGTTTTCTTCAACAAAAAATAATAAAATGACGGCACACAATTTTATAGATACCAAAAAGTTTCTAGTTTCTTTTCATTGAAAAAATTAATAATAACATCAAAGATAAGGCAAAACTTTTATTCATTTCATAAAGAACTTACTTGAATTACACCAATAAATGGAACTATAAGAATATTTCCTTGATGTTGAAATGCAAGTGTTCTGGAAACCTACATGAAAGCAAGCAATTATACCAAATTTTAATTGACAACAAAGTTTTCTATACAGCAGCTAAAAAAGCTGGAGCAAACTAAGTATCTCAAAGATTTGCAGCAATTATTAATGTATATATAGTAGATAATGAACATGTCACATTGAGTTTCAGTTTTACCTTTGACATAAGGAAGCAAGGTATTATTAAGTGAAAAGACACCTGCATAAAGTCAAAAAAAAATATTTCAAGATGCAAGGACCAGTAAATTTTACTCAGTCAAAATTGGTGTGAATGAATACTGCCAAGTATGAAATATTGAGACAGAAAGTACTGTAATTTGGTGATTGTTTCAGCTCTCATAGAAATGAAGTCTTGTGGAATGATTCCTTTGTTCAAAAACATTATACTACCCTAAGGGTATCCTTCATTAGGATATTAAATATTAGGGTACACCAGAGTTATACCAAGTTCCAACCATACTTTCTTGTCTTGTGCATTTCATCATATTTCAGCAGACAAATTTTTAAAAAACATATTTAAACTTCATTTCTTCCATTTCAACATTTTTATCCTGCCTGCTGAGCATATACAAGCTTTTATTTTGTTAATTTTGGGTAATTGGGATCAAGGGGAATGACTTACATTTGTCTCGGTGACTTGTAACTGTGACCACATTTTAGCTTTCTTTGCAAATTAAAAGCAAATTTATGGTTCCACAAAGAGAACAGCTACATATTATGTTACAAAAAAATGCATCTGTGAGTATTTTAGAGAATTGAATGAGGGAACAATGAATATTGTGATTACATGTAATAACCCCGACCTCTTGAGCCAAGGTTATTAACAATTGCCTAAGTTTGACAATGTGATTTTTCAAACTAATTCTGATGATTGAACCCAAAAACTTCTGTAGGCTGACTCTACTGAGACTGTTGAAACTACAATACCCTTTGTGATATAACTTCAAACAATTTGTATTGCCATCACTGCTATACTTAGACTTATCACAGCTATACTTAGACTTAAATCACATATGCATTCAGATTAAGCATTTGAAATGACCAAAGACCAATTTGTAATTCCAATTCAGAAAATGACAATAGACAATCGGCTTCAATAATAGAATGAAAGAACAGTGCTTTGTGAATTCTCAGTTGTTCCCAAAAATTGTAAGGAATGTTATAGATTCGTATGTAAGAAATATTACGATTGAAGCAATGACATATATGGCCAGCGTCTAAATCTTGAGATAGCAGAACATATCCATGACTATACAGATTTGGTAATATAACAATGGTTCAGTGAATAGTTTCAGAACCTCCCGAGCAATATCAGCAATGATAGATATGTCCGCCAACCAACATAGATAACCGTCTGCTGCTTCCCATGTCTGTATGCGTCTCCAGATAATAATCATAAATCGACTCCAACAATAAACTGCACCCGACTACCTCATATGTATTCCCGTGTATATAAGGGGATGCAAAAGAAGCAGAGCATACCCGGTAAGATGACATATATGAATGGTTCTCCTCTTTTAATTCCCGAGAATCTTCTCCCTTTGATTACCGTCAATGAAAGGCATCAGTAAAATATTCAAACAATGGTGTGGCCATTTGAGAGTGTCGTCACATATCAGCGATTGATATTGGCGTTCTGAATATGTCCCGACAAACTTGGTTTGAGGGCAGCGAATAAAGTAAGACTTCCCGACGCTGGATCTTTATTGACTCTTCACGAACTTGCAAATATCCTTATGCCTCCCAATTTCTCACCATAGATCATCGCTTGGTTTAGATAACTTATATGATGGATAACGTATACCAAAATGACGCCTTCTGCCAGTGACCAGTTTATATGAAACAGAGTATATGGTTAATGAACTATCGGCAAATATACAACCTCCCGACAAGATACTTCAAGCGATACCCAAAAGGAAGAGTTGCTCCATGAACTGAATCTCAGAATCATAAACCCGATATCCTCCAACAGCGGTAAGACAGTAGATATATATTAATAAGCCCGACACTAAGAAAATAATGGCAACTCAATCCGGATATGCCAATAGGTATTATTTAATCGAGCTAATAATACTGGAAGAGATTACAATTGATAAAAGAAACTATGAAAGAATGTGCAGAAAAGCCATGACTGGGTTATCGTCCAAGTCTAGCTTCAGATACTGAGAGTTTTCATTCCCAGCCTACAGATCCAAACCCAAATTCAATTCTCCGTGATATTTCTGAGTTCACCCAAATGCGTTAATAAAGACCACCACCTTCCGTTATAGCAACTAGCAACTAACTCATTTTTGTGTTATGGCAACTCAATCCATTTTTAATTTGGAATAAAGACTTTATAAAGTTATGATATTGCTATCAGGATTCAACCGTGTAGTTATGACTGAGTTTGACTCGAAACTACACGGTTGAATCCTGATAGCAATATCATAATTTGACACGCCGTGGAAAAATACCTCCAACTTATCACTTTATAAAGTATCAAATATTTATCATTTATCAATAACTTTTATAAAGTCCAAATATAATTAATTAATAAATAATGAAAAAGCCTTTTTAAGGAAAATAAACACCAATTGAATATTTAAACAAGAGACGCGGTTGCGTCACGTTCCTGCCGATTGGTAATTTGGGTTTGGTTGTTGGGTTTGGTTCATGTAATTAATAATAAGCTTTAAATTTTTTGTAAAATTAAAACTCTATTTTTATCACTGTGTAATGTCCCTTACCTAGTCTTGCTCTTGTATTTGCTTGTTTGCCCTAGAATTCAATTGTTGATTAGGTTTAGGGTTTCTTCTTTCCAAAAGGAATGTGTTTCTCTAATGAAATAATCCTAGATTGAAATCTGCATTCACCAATTTAAAAACATTTCCACATACACATATCTGTTAGCAATAATATCTAGATATCCACAATATATTTATAAACATGAATCAATTAATGAAGACATAAGAGGAGTGCCATAGGTGGATCCGCCCTGAAGCCCTCATGTAAACTCAAGAGGTTGTCCATCACAATCCTTCTTGCCTAGGGGCTTAGTACCTGCATACTCCACTCATGGTAACACCTCAGAAGACACTCGTCCTATTAGGGGAGAGGAACCATAGAGTCCAAGTGGCCTAAGGCCTACCACCTTCTCTTGCCCAATCCCGTATCTTGGGCCTAAGGGGCAGAGACTTAGGTGGGACCCCCATCTTCCTATAACCCATCTTCCTATAACCCAATCCCTTGTTAAGAGCCTAAGGGGCTGCAAAGCCCAATCCCTTGTCTAGGGCCTAAGGGGCTGAAAGTGGGGTTTTTAGGCAATCCAACTTCACCCATGTTTCGTCCATCCTAATAGGTTTACAAGCACATAGTAGACAATCTTTAAACAATCAGATATATTTGCATTCATCCAAAATTTATTTCATGCCTATAATCAAATATATTTTCATTTACCAATGGTTCTTTAAGTTCATCATTTCCTATGATAATTCTCATTATGATAAGATTAAAGGATGTCATTATATCAATAATCAAATTAACAATATCTAATTCTTATATTCAAAATATGCCAAATATTATTGCTAAGTGAATACATCACCTGAACTGTTGTGTCTTCCCATGATTCTTAATTCCTTAGTCGCCTTCCTTCAATCTTACATTTGATTGGTCATATATATTAATCTATCCAGTTTTATATTATGATCGTAATTACTTATAAGGCTCAATAATTGCTGCCAGCATCATTATTACAATGATCGCGTATAAATATATAATTATTTCTAATTAATTTTAATCTTCCAATAATCACTTACTCTATATATATATATATAAAACTTACTTCCCCAAATATATTCTTGACAATAACACTTAATCAAATAAATCTCCCATAGTTTATTTCATTTCCAATCTGCTGCTTTATGCAGATTTCTAATTGATTCCTTTTTTATTTCTGATTCTTACATTCAATGTCTTTTTATATCTATGTTAAAGGATACATCTTTTCAAGAGTGATGTCCTTATGAAAAGACACAAACATTTATTTAAACCTTCATTATTATTTTTAAACCACTTTTATTTATTTATTTATTTTATTTTTTCAAACTGCTGTTTTTATAATTAATCCTTTTTTTTTTTCACTAATAATTGCTGCATTACATCTTCAATATATAAATATTATTTCTTAATATTTATTCTTAAACTAGTGGTTTTATATGTATTATAATATTTATGACTATAATAATAATATTTTATTAATATTATTTTGTAATATTTTCTCTTGTGAAATCTCTATTATTATGATATTTATAATGTACTAATATTAATTGTCTCGTTTATTATAATAAATGTATTATAATTATAATATTCTTGATAATAATATTTAGATTGCCATTACATTTTTGATATTTATTTATCTAGTTATTTATATTTCACACTAAAATGTGTTTTGTGATTATGATTTATTTATTGATTTGCATTTTCATGTGTTACAATTTTGGGACATGACAGTCCTCCCCGCCCAAGATTGCTTGCCCTCAAGCAATCATAATCTAAGATGTGTAATTTAAGGCGTTGCTCCTTGCGATGAATGATGTTAGCTTTGGTAGGAGTTTGAAGTTCTAACCTACATGATGGTTATTGAAGTAAGTGTATTACTAATTTTCTTAAGTGCTACTATTTCTCCATACCTCTCAACCCCATGAGTTAGATTCTATGAGTCAATATAAAAACTATTTGAATTAGACATTAAAGCAGATAACCAAGTAGCTCAATCAAGTAGGCAAGTAACTCAAGCAGGAAAACAAGTAGCTCAAGCAAGCAAACAAGTAGCTCAAGAAAGCAACCAGCTGAAGCACATAGGAAAGTAGCCCAAGTAATCAAGCAACTAGCTCAAGCACACCGGAAAATAGCTCAAGCAGGAAAACAAGTAGCTCAAGCAAGCAAACAACTAGATCAATCACATAGGCAAGTGGCTCAAGCAAGCAAGCAAGCAACCAGCTTAAGTAGACAAGTAGGTAGCTCAAGCATGCAAGCAACTAGCTCAAGTAGACAAGCAGATAGCTCAAGCACACAAGCAACTAGCTCAAGTGGACTAGCAAGTAGCTCAAGCACACAAGCAACTAGGTCAAGTAAGTAAGCAACTAGCTCTAGCAGTCAAGCAAGTAGCTCAAGTACGCAAGAAAGTAGCTCAAGCAAGCAATCAGGTAGCTCAAACACACAAGCAAGTAGCTCAAGCACATAGGCAAGTAGCTCAAGTAGCTCAAGCACATAGGCAAGTAGCTCAAGCATACGAGCAACCAGCTCAAGCAAGTAGGCAACTAGCTCAAGTAGGCAAGCAACTAGCTCAAGCATATAAGCAACTAGCTCAAGCAAGCACAGGATGGCAGGAAAGATGCTCTGATACCACTGTAATGTCCCTTACCTAGCCTTGCTCTTGTATTTGCTTGTTTGCCCTAGAATTCAATTGTTGATTAGGTTTAGGGTTTCTTCTTTCCAAAAGGAATGTGTTTCTCTAATGAAATAATCCTAGATTGAAATCTGCATTCACCAATTTAAAAACATTTCCACATACACATATCTGTTAGCAATAATATCTAGATATCCACAATATATTTATAAACATGAATCAATTAATGAAGACATAAGAGGAGTGCCATAGGTGGATCCGCCCTGAAGCCCTCATGTAAACTCAAGAGGTTGTCCATCACAATCCTTCTTGCCTAGGGGCTTAGTACCTGCATACTCCACTCATGGTAACACCTCAGAAGACACTCGTCCTATTAGGGGAGAGGAACCATAGAGTCCAAGTGGCCTAAGGCCTACCACCTTCTCTTGCCCAATCCCGTATCTTGGGCCTAAGGGGCAGAGACTTAGGTGGGACCCCCATCTTCCTATAACCCAATCCCTAGTCAAGGGCCTAAGGGGCTGCAAAGCCCAATCCCTTGTTAAGAGCCTAAGGGGCTGCAAAGCCCAATCCCTTGTCTAGGGCCTAAGGGGCTGAAAGTGGGGTTTTTAGGCAATCCAACTTCACCCATGTTTCGTCCATCCTAATAGGTTTACAAGCACATAGTAGACAATCTTTAAACAATCAGATATATTTGCATTCATCCAAAATTTATTTCATGCCTATAATCAAATATATTTTCATTTACCAATGGTTCTTTAAGTTCATCATTTCCTATGATAATTCTCATTATGATAAGATTAAAGGATGTCATTATATCAATAATCAAATTAACAATATCTAATTCTTATATTCAAAATATGCCAAATATTATTGCTAAGTGAATACATCACCTGAACTGTTGTGTCTTCCCATGATTCTTAATTCCTTAGTCGCCTTCCTTCAATCTTACATTTGATTGGTCATATATATTAATCTATCCAGTTTTATATTATGATCGTAATTACTTATAAGGCTCAATAATTGCTGCCAGCATCATTATTACAATGATCGCGTATAAATATATAATTATTTCTAATTAATTTTAATCTTCCAATAATCACTTACTCTATATATATATATATAAAACTTACTTCCCCAAATATATTCTTGACAATAACACTTAATCAAATAAATCTCCCATAGTTTATTTCATTTCCAATCTGCTGCTTTATGCAGATTTCTAATTGATTCCTTTTTTATTTCTGATTCTTACATTCAATGTCTTTTTATATCTATGTTAAAGGATACATCTTTTCAAGAGTGATGTCCTTATGAAAAGACACAAACATTTATTTAAACCTTCATTATTATTTTTAAACCACTTTTATTTATTTATTTATTTTATTTTTTCAAACTGCTGTTTTTATAATTAATCCTTTTTTTTTTTCACTAATAATTGCTGCATTACATCTTCAATATATAAATATTATTTCTTAATATTTATTCTTAAACTAGTGGTTTTATATGTATTATAATATTTATGACTATAATAATAATATTTTATTAATATTATTTTGTAATATTTTCTCTTGTGAAATCTCTATTATTATGATATTTATAATGTACTAATATTAATTGTCTCGTTTATTATAATAAATGTATTATAATTATAATATTCTTGATAATAATATTTAGATTGCCATTACATTTTTGATATTTTTTTATCTAGTTATTTATATTTCACACTAAAATGTGTTTTGTGATTATGATTTATTTATTGATTTGCATTTTCATGTGTTACAATTTTGGGACATGACACACTGACTATTCACAACACCAACCAGTAGGAAAAAAGATAAAAGCATATTGCATTTATTGAAAACCTAACAATTTAATATAGACTATATAGATTCAGTGATCAACATTTAAATTCCAGTTTTTCATTGGTGACATTGTCAATGTCAAGACAAAAAAATTGAATTGAATGGATGCATAAGTATCCTGCCTGTCGGCAGGAACTAATAAATAAATACCATCTCCAATACTCAAAATAATTATACTGATAAAAAGTTCTTTAATTAAGTAAACTAAATTTGAAATAAATAAAAAAACACCAAAAACAAAATTCACACATTAAAAGACAAAACAAAGATAAGTTAAAGCGACTACGGTGCACAAATAAAAATGCTTTTGAAATAGTTTCGTCTAAATTGTCCATTACTGCCATTTCAGCGCACTTTCCAAATGTGTCGGCCGATTGTGACTAACGGACGAGGACAAAAACCTAATTCAAGTGTTAGTACCTCAATGAGACACCGCCACGTGTACTCAAAGGCGGCGCATAGTAATCCTTTGCTCCGGCACGAACAAATATGCGTTGTACAGGTGTCCAAAACTTCCGCGGCCGTGGGTTCAAACCTGAGTGCAGTTCACGAGGCAAGCTTTAAAGTCCCGTGTATGAGTTATTTCCTTATACTTACAAACGTTTTCTGGCAGTTTATTTTGCTCCCGGAGGCCTGGGTGTGGGGAGTTTCTTAGGTAGGTGTTATCTGAATGTGCGAGAAACGAGGAAGGGTAGGGAATTAATAATAAGCTTTAAATTTTTTGTAAAATTAAAACTCTATTTTTATCACTGACTATTCACAACACCAACCAGTAGGAAAAAAGATAAAAGCATATTGCATTTATTGAAAACCTAACAATTTAATATAGACTATATAGATTCAGTGATCAACATTTAAATTCCAGTTTTTCATTGGTGACATTGTCAATGTCAAGACAAAAAAATTGAATTGAATGGATGCATAAGTATCCTGCCTGTCGGCAGGAACTAATAATTAAATTGGGCTTAACATCATATTACATATTATTTTTGAAGTCGAATAAAGAGTGGTATCTTGCATTTATTGTGTGTATTTGGATCAAGACCCATATTTTGAGCTTTCTACTTACATATAGAGAAAAACAAGGTCTGCTACCCAAGTTTTAAACCAATTTGTAAAACAAATTGCACCAGAATTATTTTCTATTCAATTTTTACCATATTATGGCTTTTCCCATTTTGCCAATTTTTAACTCATTTTCCCAAAAAGTTGATGGATACCAATACTATAAATTTCTTGCTTGCTTTCCATTTTCTTGTTTATGGTTGTATTCATGATGATGGCATGTGTAAACATCAGTCCAACCTCTTAACTATATATGAGTGGCTTCTTATTGCAAAGTACATTGATTACTATAAACCAAGCTTATTTATTTGTCATGTCCCCTTTCCAAGTGTAATTCATTAGAAGATCCGTAACCTATTATTCTATTTCCCGTAGGCTATTGGGGTAATGCAAGGAAAAAGTTTAATAATTTAAATTGACCTAAAAGTAACTTCATGTTTTATTCATGAAAGACAACTTATGTTTAATTATTAAAAAGTTATGAAATGTCACTAAGACTACATCCAAAAGTAGTAGTAAATTAAAAAGAGCTTTCTAAACACTTTCTAAAAAAAAAAATTTGGATGGAAGGGGGAAAAAGAAAATAATCTTATATTCTCTCTGAAGAGCCTATTTAAGGAGTCAAGAATTGGAGAAGGTTACCAATTTATAAAATCAAACCACCTTTCTTTTGAAATTGAAGGTACATTCATCTTTTTGTCTAAGGATAAAAACCCTTTCAAGGCAAATAGATTTGAAGACCTATTCATATGAATAATTCCATCAAGGGATTACCGGCGTGCTGAATGATTTGAGTGTCAGTTTGTTTGAAGATCTTGTTACAGTTAAAAGTTTGCACCATCCAATTGGGATATATCAGTTATTGTTCATTTGTTGTGCAATGTCGCATCGCCTACGGTCAAAGACTAGGAACTGAATAAATAATAAAATAAATTAAAATGTCTTTTGAAACAAGAGAAGACTACAAGGAGACAAACTTACGACGCAAGTATTGGCCTGTTGGTAGAGAGACAGGGTTGGGGTGCCATGAGCAAAGACAATTTCCTATCACACCATGAAAGCAATATGGCATCCCCTCTCCCCATCCATGACCCCATGCTGGAAGTACTAAGATATTAGCATGGTGGAAGAAGGTGATTTAGGAGGTTTCTTCATGATCATTTTGAGGAAACTTTTGGAACATAAATTGTGGAAAGGCAAGGCAGAATGGCAAGGAGAAAATGGATAAATTTTATTAGAGGCATGGTGAGAGGAAGGGATACACAAAGAAACAGTGTGGGGGTTGCTACAACTACCTTGATAGACATGAATGCTAAGTGCAAAAGTTTGGGGCAGGCTCAAAAATTCTAGGTGATTTGAAAGAAAGAGATAGTTTTAGATGGAATGCCATTATGGTAGCATATAGAAGACATGGATTCCCTCATGAGTCATTGGCATAGTTCCAAATGTAACAAACAAGTGTCCAGCCTATTCACTTTGCCAAGGCAAGATTACTCCCTACCTTCACCAAAAATAAGAGCTTTTGATGAGGGTGTGGGCATCTATACAAGTATAATAAAAAGGGGTGCTAGTTTTGAAGACCATTATTTAGGGAAATCTAGTGATTTCTAAAAAGTTTTGAGGCTTGCAATAGTATGTCATGCAAAGGAAGACTCAAGGAAATGAGAGATTGATTTTAGAGCCTACATTACAAATATCTTCAACATTGTTGTCCCTAGAGCTGAGTATACTCTACGTTCCTATAATGGTATCAAATTTGAACTATACACTCACAAAGATGAAGAATATTTAATCTAGTTGATTTAGGCTTTGTGCATGAAATATTGGGCATTCCCACTATAGACTTCAAAATTTATATATAATAATACACCAAAAGAAAGGCATGAATTTCTTTAATATGTTCCTTGCATTGCTCTTGGCCTTGCTAGAAATGAATACAAAATTCTGACCTTCATATCTGATATGATATGCTGTAGGAACCATTGATATAATGATATTCAAATTTTCAATGCATAGCATAACCTTCATCCACATTGATTGGGCAACCGTTTTTAGTGACTGCTTTATTTGTTGAAGACTTCACATATAGCAGCAACCACTTCAGCAAATTATTACTAACCCAATATAGGGCTGCGATATGCAATGGAACTCCCAAACTTCCGTCTTCTTCAATCGCCTCTCTCTAAGATTGTTGTGCTGAATTGACAACCTCCTGTGTCCCTCATAACAACCAAATGCCTCCACATTGAGTGAAATGATTCCTCTTTTACATTTTTAATCAATTTTGGATGTTCTTCCCAATTACTTTCTCTAAAAAACGTTGTTGCAAGAACAAGGAACAAGTCCAAAGCACTAAATTCTGAGCTTTGCTTCATTCCCAAAGCTGGTTGAATAATTAGAAAACACATGCTCAAAGCGGATAGCTAGAGCTCTCTAGGTTTGAGGAAGCTTTTGCGGGGCCAAGAGTGTTTTGTCAGCCCCATTCCTACATGGAAGTGGGAAGTGGGACCAAGGTCTACAATCAAGCACCAATTTCAAAGGAAGGCTATAATATCCCCTTAGGCCTAGCCAATTTGGTGATCATTAGCCTATTTCCTAAGTTCCCATAGGCTAATTGGCATTGGTAAGGGGCCTCCAAAGATCTTGGAGAGCACAAGTTCAATTCTTCTTGGTTTTTCTTGATGGCATTGAGCTCAGTTGGTGTTAAAGATTGCAGTGATGCTTTCAAAAGTGTTTTCACACTCCTAGAGTGTTCTCCAAACTTCTTGGAGAGAGCATCTATTTTTAGTCTCCAAGTTTGCACATGTCGTCATCCCACTTCTTCAATTACTTCATGGCATGAGAAAAATTGGATTCCAAAGCCTTTGCAGTGCTTTTCACAACTCGAGTGGCATATATAAAATATACACTTAAGTTGTTAACTTTAAATGTTAAATTATTTGCTTAAGTATTATATTTTATAAAGTTGATTTATGTCTCCTCAAAGTGAACACCTAGGCAAAAGTGAAAGGGGACTTATACATTAAAATCATTTTAATATTTCAAAAAGGGAATTTGAGGGAATAATGAATTATTTATAATTTCAAATCGACTAATTTCCCTCCAAAAGCTATAAAAGGAGGTACTCGAACTCATTTCTCCATCTGTTGATGAATGATGATGTTATGCTATCGGGATGAACTTGCAAGTTCTTCTACAATCTTCAAAGGACCAAAACCCTCTTTAGATTTATTGTTTCTAATTTGAAAGACAATCCCTAGCTAGACTATGTGGTCTTATTTCAAAAATCACTAGTGTAGATTTGTTGTACCCAAAATTAAAATTTTTGCTACATTTAGGCATTTTGAAGAAATGGTAAAAGTCTAGTCAAAAATTGTCAAAAAGGTCAAAAAATGGAAATTTGCATGTCATGCATGTTGGTCAAAATCTCCAAATTTTCAAAATCTGACGATCTAGATCTACTCAAAGCGACCTTGTCTACAAAACCCAAATCTCAGTTTTTTAGCCCTAATTTTTAAGAAATTTTCTAAAAATAGAAAGTTTTTAAAAATAGAGTTTTTTGGGTTTTTATTGGGTTTCTTCTCAAATGAATACTGGTAAAATTTTCCAAAAATAGAAAATTTCAAAAAATAGAATTTTTGCCTCCAGGGCTCAAACTGATTTTGATTGGTTGAAAATACTTCCTCATCAAGTTGGTCTAGTCAAAATCGTCAAAAGATCATTTTTTCTCTAGTGAGTCTATTATGCTTTTTTAGAAGCTAAAATAGGAGCTTTGAGGTCATCAATGGAGGATGATCAACTACCAAGTGTCAGATTCGAGATCTGTAATGTCCCCGTTTTTAGCACTTCACTTTTCAGTGATTGGTAGCCTATTCCCAGTGTGCTGTCGACTAGTCAGTGGCAGAATGAGGGTTTCCGGCTGTTTGATGGGTTCTCTTGATGATTCAGGGTTTTGCTTGTTGGAGTTTGGTTGTTGGGATTCTGGATTCCTTCTGGGTTTTCAAGAGCTTCACAGAGGTATAACTTGCAACTGCGTCGGGCAACCTTTCTGCAACCTTACTTACTTTTTAGTAAGTTATGACGGCTACATCTCGGAGTTTTGGGATTTTGGAGTGCAGATTCTTTCTAGGTTTTCAGAAAGCTTTGCAATGGTGCCGCATGCAGTTTGATCCGAGTGACTTTCCGAATTTACTATTTTTAGTAAATTCTATTTTTGGCAGTGATCATGCAGTTTCCAGTGCAGTTGGCTTTCTTCTTCAGTCAGTTCAGTTGGCTTGTTCATTTTTGGCTTTGGGGCGCATTTGGAGAGATAAGTCAAATTATTTAAATAAAGTCATATTTTAATGTTATATTTTACTGTTGACCCCCCCTTAGCCTAGTGATTGAACTTTAAGTTGTTTTAAAGAAGGGGACCTTGAGGGTTATTTTCTCATGAAGGACATATTGCGAATTTTTCTAAAGTCTAAATGCTTAAGTGAAAAGGGACGCCTACTTGAGGAAAGGCTGAATTTTATAAAAAAGATGAAATATTTTATTAAGGGAAAAAGGACGCCACTTTGGAGGAGTAAGGAGTCAACTTCAAATTTGAAATACTTTGACCTTGGTTTGGGCGCCCTTCTAGAAGCTTGTGGAAGATTCTTTTCAAGTCTATATAAGGAGGCTTCTATTCTTCATTTGACATCTTTTGTCTACCTTATCGTTATGCTGCTGAAATACTTTCAGAGTTACTTCAAGGGATGCATACCTCCTAGCCATTTCTCTTGGTTTCGTGCTTGAAAGATAGCACCTAGCTAAGGCTTCAGAGACTGCTTTTCATCCAGACAAACAGACAGATCATCAAGGTTGAAGATTTCAAAGATTTTGTCAGTTTTGCATTTGCTGGTTAGGGTTTGGCTGAAGTAGAAATCTGCTCCTAAGTCTTTGCATGAATTTTTGTTGGTTCTGGGTACTTTACATATGGCTTCCTCATCCTAGGGCGCCCCTCTTTGGTGAGTTTCAGATTTTATTATTGAGTGTATGATTTTATCTTCTCAAAATCGCCCTTCTCCTTGGCCGTACCATTCTAGGCTGTCTTGGGAAGTGTGCCAAAAAATAATATCACAGTTTGTCAGTAGTTTCTCAGTTAGGTTTTCATTGTCAGCATTCTAGCTCTCGTTTGCATCTAGTTTTAAGTGATTTGGTTGGGTTTTGAGTGAGTTATGAGCTTTTTAGTGGGTTACTGTGTTGCTGGTTGGTGTTTCCAGAATTGCTGATTTTATATCAGACTTCCAGAAGTTCAGTTCAAGCATTGTTTTATCAATATTGTGAAGTCAAATAAGTCGGAACAACATTCTATCAGTTGTTGCTTTGGTTTAACAGTTTGTAACACTTTGTAATCTGCAGATTGTGCATTGTAAGGCTGTTAATAGTAGTACTATTTCAGTCATTTTTATATTCTGCAATTACTTAGTTTTAGAGCAGCAAACCTAATAATCTTTGGACGGTTTACCGCCAGAGATGGGTGAATGAACTACACACTTAAAGTTCTTGGATGGTATTCCGCCAAGAAGGGAATTGAAGCTTTGCACTTCTTACATTGTATTCGCTCCCACTGCATAAGTGGTAGAGCTTTCTTTCAGCATTGTATTTACATTGTTACTCCGCCAGATGGTCGCTACTTGCCCTACTGGGGTTTGAAAGCACATTCTTGGTGTAGAGTTTACTTTCAGCATTGTAATTCCTTCTAGTTGTACTGACGACCCTCTTGCCATATGACAGCATCTTTCTCATCTTGAGATTGAGTGCGCATTCTTGGCAAAGAGTTACTTGCGAACTGCTGGTTTTGTTTTGGACTAACCCTAACGGGTGCTTCTGCATTGTTGTGTACTTGGCAAAATTTGAAAAAAAATTGGTCCGGTTCATTACAAGATCTCAAACACTGCACAAATCAAATAACAATGAAAGATGTACATGAAAAGGAGAATGAAGTAGAGAAGCTAGAAAATCTTGGAAGTTGCAAAAATTTGTCTAAGTCTAGAGAGTCTAGGCGCCCCTGTCCAATCAAGGCACTTGGGATTCTTTGCCTTAGAATATTTTCAGTCCCTGGCCATCGAAGCATTCTAAAAGGTGAAAGCATCTACCAAGCATGGAGCAATGAACGCGAAGAGCAAAGGAAAGTTTGAAAAAATCCCAATAAAACTAACACATGCTAGTAAAGGCGCCCTTGCTAGCCAGGGGTGCCCATCTTTTCAAGGCCTCAAAAATTAGAATTAGGGTTTGTGCTTCCCAAACAGTGTTGCTCAGAATCCTTCTGGTTTCGCATTGAATCTATCAGCAGGACCATCAGATCAATCATTCAGTAGGAATATCGGATTGAATAGAGAAGTATTGACAAAGGAGCAAACTAGAAGTGAAAAACATCAAAAATATTCTAAGTCTGGAAACTTTGGGTGCCCCAGGTAGTCAGGTGCGCGTAGGGTTTTGAAAGGCCTAATCTAGCTATGAGGGTTTGCAAATATGATCATTGTCTTCAGAATTCCTCAGGATATCCAATGAATGCCTCATCCAGGTCGTTGGATTCATTAGTCACCCCTAGTTGCAAATCAAATGGAGGATAGAGTATGGGGGACAAATCTAAGAAATTGAAAAACCTATGAAAATGACTAAGTCTGGTGATCATGGGCACCCCAGGTAACCAAGGGCGCCCAAGCTTTTGAGCAGCTAAAAGTTGACATTAGGGTTTGTCACCTCCAACAAGTTTTCTTCAAATTTGAACCGGCTCTTCAATGGAATCATCAATGAGCTCATCAAATTTGTTGAGCACTAAATATTGCAGATTGAACAGAGAGGTAAACTTGTGCAAAATGAAAAGTCAAAAGAAAGATTGAAAAAACACAACAAAAAAAAATCTAACTCTAGAGGAGTTGGGCACCCAGATAGCTAGGGGCACCCAACCTTTTGACCCACTAAAATCAGTTTTCAAGATTTATAGCATTCAGAAGATCTCTCTCAAAATTCTCTGAGCTATCTAGCGAATCCAGCTGTCAGTTCATCGAGCCAATAAAGCATCCGGAAATGAGAAAGCAGTGTAAAATTGAAGAACATGAAAATGGCTTTCTAGACAATAAAGGTGCCCCAAGTAGCCAAGGGCACCCAACATTTTGAGGGCCCTGAACTAGTTTTTAGCAATTACAGCCTCCTGTACAATCTCTTCCAATTTGATAAAGCTCTGCAACGAGATCATTAGTCAGTACACAGGATTCATCTAGTGTCCGAAAATCAAGATCAAACTGAGGTCAAAATCAAGCAAAAAGTTGAAAATTTTAGGAAAGTCTGCCAAGTAAAGGCACCCAAAGTTCAATGCCTTAATGAATTTTTCCAAATTTTCGTCATTCAACATTCAAACAGTGTCTACATTCAATGAACTTGGCTCAAGATTGGCTTCAAAGATTTGAAGCTGGAGAATAAAGCATTTTTATATACTCAAAACCTATTTAAGAAGGCCTTTGCATTCATTATTCACATCTTTTGCAAGTTGGCGTCTAGAGGAGGAGATATTTTCTTCATATCAAGATTTAGAGGCCAAAACGTGTTGCTTTTTAAGAGTTCTTCATATTTTCCATATCAAGTTGCTCAGAGGCTCGCTTTTTCATGCTTTATTTTTCCAAGGCATCACATTTCAAAAGAAGGGGGTCATCTTTTTCAAATTCCATCAATCTAGATCTACTTAGTTTTCCATCCTCTTCAAGTTTGGAAAATTTTATATTTTCAAGAACTTTCTTTTTCCACGCTTTTTCAAGAAAACCTCAGTTTTCTCAAAATCTAATAATCTGGATCTATTTAGTATGAAATTGTTTACAAAACCCAAATCCTAGTTTTTAAGTTATTTTTCGAAGCTTTGCATGTTGAGGAAAGATCATCTTTTTCAAAAAACTAACAATTTGGACTGCTTCAAAATATAGTTATCTTCAAAACCCATATCTTAGTTTTTTAGCGTTTTTCAACCAAAAATTGAACATCTTGCATGTTCTTGAAAATATTAGTTTTTCTAGTTTTCATCGATCTGGGTCTCTTTAGAATGACATTTTCTACAAAAACCAGACCTCAATTTTTTTTGGGAATCTGCTTTTTAAAGAAAATTTAGCAACTTGTTTTCAGCAGTTTGCACAAAACTTTTCCGGACATAGGCATGTTCACAGTCAAAATTCAAGATTTTCATCGTACAATATTCTTCCATTGAAAAATCAGAAGTGTCAAAAGCATAAAAGTTGCAGAAGAAATAGAGGAATGGCAAAAGATGGTAACACACAGGGTAAAAAGATATCTTGAAGCAAGATGATATATTTATAAAAGGTCATCACTCTAGTTGCAGAGCCGCCAAAATTAGCAAGATTTGATAAAGCAGTTGAAGATGTCAAATATTTTCTAAGTTTGATTACAAAAGGCGAAGAAATCTTGGACAAGCGGAATATTGCCTTAGATAGTATCAATGCTCCTAACAATGAGGCAGTTACTAGCTTTTTGGTGGATATACTTTCCCAAAATACCAATGGATGAGTTATCTGATCAGGACAGCAAAGATCTCCAATGATAGATTTAAAGCAGCAATTACCTCTATGCTTTTTCTGGATTTTCTTGCTATTCTTGTCTCATGCTTATCTATTCTTTGTGAGAGAGAAAAGAATCAAGTTGTAATAGTTGGCATGTTCCCTGTTTTTTGCTTTCAACAAGTTGTTAGTTAGTTGTCATGTTTTAGTTTTAGAAATAAAGCTTGCAACTTGGCAAGTCTTGTTGTAAAAGCAAGGAGATTTTAGGGTTCCCTACTTCTCGCTTATGTATAAATAAGGGTAGCCTTGCCCATTTTTTTTTAACCATTATTGTGATAACAAATTGCTGAACTTACTTTTGCCTGCAAGTTGTTATTCAGTGTCTGTTAAATTGTTGAGCCTACTTTTTCCTGCAAGTTGTTATTCAGTGTTTGTTCACTCAGTGTAAGAGCAAGCTTGCATGTCTGCCCTTTGCTGCAAGTTATTGTTCAGTTCATGTGTAATTTATGTCTAGTGTATTATGCTTTTATCACTAAACTGTAAGCCTGTTATTGCTACAAACTTGCTGTCCCAAAAGAGTAATCGTTATCAGAAACTTGAGAAAAGAAATCTTATGCCTGCTTTGCTGCTCTGATCTATTGTCTCATATTTTGTTATATGTGTTTTTCTTATATAATCTTTATTTCAGCTTGCATCTAAAAGTATGATGAGTCTTCAGGTGTCGTTGGACGTGAGCTTGTTTAGGCAATCTATGTTAAAATCATTCCTTGTCTACTTCTAACTCTCAAGCTCTAAGTTTACTTGAGTTGCTAGAAGCGTCATTAGAGTAGGCCTAGTTGTAGTTGAAATTCTAAAAAGAGAAAACCTCAACTACGATGCAGAGTTTTATAACCTTGTGCTCTAAGCTGAGAACAAAAAGATTGGCACTAGTTTAATTTACTTTCTTTAAGCATCATCAGCAAAGAGGGAGCTTCCCCTCCAATTTGAAGAGCAGTTTATCTGTGCATAGCTGTCTATTTCTAATTCATATTCCAGAGGTGCAAATTGAAACGCCAACAAGATTGAAGTTTTAGTTTCTAGCCTTCAGCCATGGCGGTTTTTGATGTGTTCTAGTTGTAGATTTTGGCGTGATGGTTTTTCAACTTGCGGAGTTTTTATTTGTTTATGTGTGAGACAATTTTAAGGGGAGTTGGTTGGCCATATCATCCAGACTTGAACATACCAATTCATTGAGGGTATAAGAGTTTGATGAATGTA
Organism: Sequoia sempervirens; assembly: GCA_007258455.2. Lineage (NCBI taxonomy): Eukaryota > Viridiplantae > Streptophyta > Pinopsida > Cupressales > Cupressaceae > Sequoia > Sequoia sempervirens. The sequence continues at coordinate 22,920 of VDFB02009733.1, read as the reverse complement.
CTTTCTTATGTTTATTTAGCACCATATAAATATTAATGCAGATTATTTTAAGGAGGTTGTTAAAGACATTAGAGGCTGGCAATACCATACAATTTTGTTGGAACATACCAAGCAAGGAGGGTATGGGAAGGAGAAAGTGAGGTGTTGAGTTTTTGTGAGGCCTATCATATGGTACATGCTCACCTAGGCCTAGTTACTAATCTTCATACTTTATTTCGTTGGAGAAAGGGGTGTTTTGAGGAATTTGTTGCAAATTATAATTGTTTGTTGTTCTTGTTGCACCAGCAAAGAATACTCTGTTTTCAGATTTACATATCACTAATTTATGTTTCAGACTAATGTACATTCTATTATTTCATGTTGGGGCATGATTTGGTGTGACTCAGGAAGGTCTCATATGGAGAGCCTACTTGGTTGTGAGTGTGAAGGGTGTTGGTGAGTTTTTCGAGGTGGTTTGCCTATTGATCAGAGTTGTAGCAGTGTATTGCAAAGTTCTTTCAGACTTGATCCTGCTTAATATCTCACTTACTCAAGATATAACTTCATTATTCATCAAGCTAGGTTGATTACCTATGAGTTTGGACTCTTTGGGAAGTGATTCAATAGTTCATTTTGTTGGCGTTTAAATTCGCACCTCTGGAATGCGGATTTGAAAACGGACAGCCATGCACAGATAAACTGCTCTTCAAATTAGGAGGGGAAGCTCCCTCTTGCTGATGGTGTTTGAAAGAAAGTAAACTAAAACTAAGTTGTCTATCTTTTTGATCAGCTTAGAGCACAAGGTTTTTTAAACACAAACGCCGCAGTTGAGATTTTCTGATAAGAAGTTTCAACTACGACTAACTTAAACTAAAGACGTTCCTAACCTCTCAAGTAATAGCAAAGCAAGAGAAGTTAGAAATTAACAAGGTAGATTCTCTGACAAAAATACTTCAACAATCTTTCTTTCAACGAACACCTGCACACTTCACTGCAAGCTGAAATAAAGATCATAAAAGTAGAACACTAATAACGGAAATCTGAGATTTTAGACCAAGGCAAAAGAGGCTCATGTAATGTCCCCTTCTCAGCAGTGATCGTTTCTGTCGACCGTTGGCCTATTCCGGAGAGCCGTAGGCTGTGCGGATGGTGAAATTAGGGTTTCCAAGTTTTGAGGTGGTTGTTGCTTGGAGTTGGGTTTCTGACTGCGGATTCTTTCTGGGTTTTCAGAGAGCTTCGCAATGGTGTGTTCAGTTTGGCATTCCGGGCAACTTCGCGAATTTACTATTTTTAGTAAATTCTATTTTTGGCAGTGGATAGTTTGGGGTCAGTTCAGTTGGGCTTCTTCTGCAGTCGTTTCAGCTGGCACTTCAATTCTTGGCCTTGGGCGCTTTTTAGTGGAGAGATAAGTATTTTATTATAATATTATTATTTTAATATTATACCCCTTGGTCTAGCAGTGCAACTTTAAGTTGTTTTAAAAAGGGGACGTTGAGGGTCTTGGCGTCATAAGGAGATGAATTATAATTTTAAAATGTCAAATATTGAGACAAGTAAAGTGGGACGCCCTTTTGAGAAGATTATTTTATTTTAAAAAGTGAAATGTTTTATTGTTGAAAATGGACGCCATCTTTTGGAGGGAAAAGGTGAATTTGAAATTAGGGTTTGGGCGCCCTTGGAAGCTTCTAGATGTTTCTCTCTCGTCTATATAATCAGGCCTCAGCTCTTCATTTGGCATCTTCTGTCTACTACACCGTTATGCTGCTGGATTGATTTCAGGCACTCGCTTCGAGGAAAGCACACCTCCTAGCATTGGCTCATCTTCTTGCTTGAAAGATAGCAACTAGTTGAGAGGTTAGATTGTATTTGGGTTGTTTTGGCATTGTAGTTGAGTTACTTGCATTTAGTTGATGTTATTCAAGCATTTTGCAGTGTTTCAGTGTTGCTGTTGTTGCATTGCTGTAGGCATGTTTTATTCATAATTCAAAAATACAAAAAGATTTCATTGTGGGTATTGCATAGTTCCATTAGTCATGCTTGGGCGCCAATTATTGCCAAGTTTTGTGATTTATAAACAAGTGTGGGAATTTTAAGAAGAAATCGCCCTCCTCGAGGGGCCGTACCATTGTACCTTCATTGGGAATTGTGAAGAAATTAAATATCAGTACTTTGGGGTTGTTTTATGTCTCTAACTTGGGCGCCACCATCTTAGTTGTCATTTGCATCCATTTACTTGCAGTTTGAATGAGAGGTGTGAGGTTTGTGAGCATATTTTGGTGATACAGTGTTGCTGATAACAGGAAAACAGTCCTAACTCTGTCATAGCAGCAAGCATAAAAATAATCACTCGAGTTGTGTGCAAAGAAAACCATTGAGAAGACTTGGAATTATCATTCTATATTGTTGTAATTGTTGAAGGTTCTCATATAATGTGCTTAGTTGATGAATTTCTGATATTGTAAGCTGTACAGTAGTACTGTCAGCATCATTTAACATTCCCGCAATTTCTCTATGTTTGTATTGCCCACTGAACAAGTGGAAGAGGCTGGCTTGCCGCCTATTTCTGTTTTGCATTGTAATTTCCTTAAGTCTCCACCAAATGGTCGCCTCTTATCCATCACGGATTGAGTAGCACATACTTGGTGTTGAGCTCTTTTCAGTATTGCAATAGATAGGGATCCTCTGACCGAATGCTCGTCGTTCACCGGCGCATCTCTGGTTAGAGTTCTTATTCAGCAATTTTCTTTGAGATCCTCTGACCAATGCTCACACCTTGCCCTCATCGGGATCCTGGTGTACATTCTGGTTAGAGTTACTTTCTGCATCGTTTTGGTTTATGCTAACCTTAACGGGTGCATGTTGCATTGTAATCTTTTATGAAAAAACAAAAAAAATTGGTCCGGTTCATTACAGCTCATGATTTTATTACTCAAATCTCTTAAACAAAGCTCACTTCTAACATGCCTTGAACAAGAATTTGCAGCTAAGGAGGCTTGCAAACTTATTCTTAACACAATAGAAAACAGCAATCTCACTAACTCCTTGTTGGCTAAAGAGGCTCAACAATTTGCTTATCACAACACAAATGAATTGAAACTGAATAACAACTTGCTGCAATACAGGCTCGCAATTTGCTAACACAATAACCGTTAAAGAAACTAATGAGCAAAGGCTCTTATTTATAGACAAGCAGAGGAGTAGGGAACCCTAAAATCTCCTTGCTTTCACAATCTAGGGCTTGTTCAACGAGCAAGCTTTATTACTAAATCTAGAAAGAAGATAACATCTAAAACCCTAGAAAGCAAAAAAAGCGGGAAACACCAACTATTACATCTTATCTTCTTTCTATCCTCAAAGAATGGATAAGAATTGTTCCAAGAATAGAAAGAAAGCGGAAAGAAAGCTTCTAGAAGAAAGCTGCTTTAAAACTCGATCACATCTGCTAGGAAGTTAGAGATTGTGTCCCGGTTCGGTGCATTTATGCCATCAACAGCAAAACATCGCTTTTCAAGAATATCTTCAGCATCTGCAATAGATCTTAGGAAATCTTTGATATCTTCAACTTCTTTATCAAATCTTGCTAACTTTGGCGGCTCTGCAATCGGAGTGATGACCTTTTACAATCATACCATCTTGCTTCAACATATCCTCTGCAACTTTTATGCTTCTGACACCTCTCTTGATTTTCAATGGACGAATTTTGTACAACTCTTTTCTAACACTTGTCCTTTCGTTCATATCACACCTTTTCACACCCTTAAGCTGAGATGAAGTTTTCAGTCCATGGTGGTATTGAAAACGTACTTTTCAACCTCATCCGTTCAGATAATCATGATACAACACTTGTTTGGCTCTGAATTTGATGGGAGTGTTTTCCATACTGAAAACCTTGAAGATTGCCTGTAAACTCGACTATATTCTGACAAGTTTTGCACACTTTCTAATTTTAGCATGCTGATTTTTCTTCTTCAAACAGACAAATTTTTGGAATTTTTTTCTGAGATATGGGTTTTGCTCATAATCTCGTTGCAAGACAACCTAGATCGCCCGTTTTTGAAAATTTTGAATGTAGACTGAAAAAGCAGCAAACCCTAATTTCTTCAAATTTTCACCGAAAAAGCTGGCACCTGGGTTTTGTTCAGAATACAATTAGAAATGGACCCAGTTGATCAGATTTGAAAAATACTGATGGCTGATCGAAAAAGCAGCCAACCCTAGAATTTGAAATTTTCTTGAAAAAGCGTGATATGGGTTTTCTTCAGAAGACTGCTTTGAGAGGACCCAGATGATCAAAATTTGCAAACTCTGAAGATTTCACTGACATGCAAGGAAAAAGCAGCTACTGCAACTTGATGAAAATTTCTTGAAAAACCTTCAGAAGAACGAGTTGAGTAGACCCAGAAGGCTGAAAATTGAAATCTTTGATCTTCTCCTTCAAAAATTTGATCTTCTGGATGAAAAAGCAAGGGTTTATGCTTGCTGGTCTGAAAAATCTAATGTAAAACCAGCAACTATGGATTCTTGAATCACAAAAATTCTTCAAACTTGCTGCTCCAACTTTCTCCTCTGGATGCTACCTGCAAAAATAATGAAAAATACATTGAAAAGAAGTGTTAAATAAACTTAGGGTTTTGTTTTTGCTTTGCTTTCTTTTGCTTTTATCTCCAAAACCCTAAATCTCAGCTTCATTGAACTTGGACGCCTCTTTCTTCTCTTGCAATATTGAAAATTTCGAAAATCTATGAAAATTTTCTAAGGCATGTGAAGTTGGGCGCCTTTCTCCAAGAGGGGCGCCTATTTCCACCAGTGTTAAGTCAAAATTTTGATATTTTCAACTTTTCTCCATTTTGACATGCTACTTAGCCTCTGATTTCCCGTCGACAGATCAACCCAATAGGCGAGCTGAGTGGTTCACAGCGGAGCCTGACTGAAACTGAGAAAGATGTTCTGGAGGCACCTCCGGCTAAAAACTTGATTTTGACCTTCGAATTCACGGGTGCACATTCCTTCTAGGGGCGCTCAACTCCTTCAGTGTTAGCCATTTTTCTAATTTCCAAATTCTTCCTTCTCCCTTTGATCTTCTGACGAATCTTCGATTCCGAGAGCAACGCTGATCTGACTGACTGTCTGAATATTTCGTTGGATAGCCAAACTGATTTTGATGGACCTTCTTGGATACTACTTCTGCAAATTTCATCATTTGAAGGCCTTAAAGTTTGGGCGCCCTTTTTCAACTGGGGCGTCCACTTCTACCAAACTTAGAAAAAATTTCAATTTATTCATGTCTTTCACTTCTACGGGCGACCTTGTTGAATCTTGAGCTCCGGGCGTCAGATTGACTGATGGTTGTGCTCATCGCGAAGCTGACGAAGAATAAGAAGGGGTCTTCTGAAAGAGACTTTGTCAAAAGGCAAATTTTAGGTCCTCAAAAGCTTGGGCGCCCCTGGCAAGCTGGGGTGCCCAACTTCACCAGAGTTAGTTTATTTTTTGCATTTCTCACCTTTGCTTTCGGATTTCTCTTTTCAACTCTCATCGGACCCTCTATTCAGCCCTATGAATCTAATGACTGCGAGCTCCGTTTGTCGTGTTGGATAGCTCACTGGAAAGTCTGTTGCATTCTGAAGACATCTCGTTATAACCTTGACTGCAAGTTCATCTGTTTGAAGCCTTGAAAAGTTGGGCGCCTTTCTTCACCTAGGGCGCCCAGTTTCTCCAGACTTAGAAAAATTTTGCTTTAATCTTCTTCTTCGAGTTTCAGATCTTCATTCTACATCTTCCACTTTGACTCGAATTCGCCGGAGACTGGATTGTCGGATGTTCTAACGGGGATATCCATCGCGAAGCTGATTGAATACTGAGCAACTTCTATTGGAGGTCCAAACCCCAATTCACTCATCTGATGCCCTAAAAAGGTTGGCGCCTTTCTTCAACAAGGGCGCCCAAACTCAGCAGTGTTAGAAAATTTTCATGACTTTTCAACTTTCTTTCTCTCTTCGTGCATGTTCATTGTTTCACCTTCTGCTGGAAGTTTAAGTGCTGAAATTGACGCCTGGCAGTCGGATGACCTCCATTGATGACCTCTAAGCTCCAGATATGCTTCTGAAAAAGCTGAATAGACCCAGTAGGGCATAACTGATTATTTTAAGATTCTGACTGCACCAGCCTAATATGGACGTATTTTGAGCCAATCAAAATCAGTTCGGACCCTATGGGACCAACTTTCTATTTTTAGAAATTTTCTATTTTTAGAAAAATTTGCCAGTATCCATTTCGAAAGAAACCCAGAAAAACCCAGAAAACGTTACTATTTCGAGAAATTTCTAAAAATAGCAATTTTCCTAAAATTTAGGGATGAAAAACTGAGATCTGGGTTTTGTAGGTTAAGCCGCTCTTAGCAGACCCAGATCGTCAGAAATTGAAAATTTTGCGTTTTAACCCCTCATGCAAGACATGCACACCCAAATTTTGACCTTTTTTGACTGATTTGACAAGACTTTTACTCATTTCTTCAAAATGTCTAAGTGTAACAAAAATTTTAATTTTGGGGTACAACACATTTCATATTTGTGTAATTTTAACTAATCTAATCATTGCAACACTAGATTATTACTGATACTTACCCGACTAAATAAGTGGCTTTATTGTAATCGCTCACCACCAAAAAGTGGAAGATATTATATTCATCTTTGTGCTTGCTCACCACTGGATAAGTGGAAAAAGCTTGTTTACCTTTCAATATTGCATTATCTTTCCCACTGAAAAAACAGATGTTTACTTTCATGTACTGCATATGCATCCCACTAGATAAGTGGTTTGGACAGCTAGCCATTTGATGCTTTCCTTTCAGTAGTTCCTCAGTTTATTGTAATTTTGGAACACTATATGCTCTCATCTTGCCCACTTCGGGATCTAGGTTATCAGAAAGTGGAAAGGAAGTTGATATACATTTCATTTTAGTTGAAAGCTAACCCAAATTTCAAAAAACAAAAAAAAAATCTAGCATGGTTATTGTTAGGAAATTAGTGTTCACATGGTTAGTTAAAATTTACATTGTGGTAAATTATATTGTGAGTAATAAGTTATGTAACTAAGTTGTTTAATAAACAACTTAGATTAATAATAGTAGATGAGTTGTGTGAGTTACAACTCCTCGCGTAGAATAGGTTTCTAGGAAATATTCGTGGAGATTAGCTCTCCTTGAATATAGGAACTACCTATCCTATATATTTGTATGCCATCAGATGGATTGAAATATATAGAATAGTAATACAAAAATATTATTATTCAATGCATAATTTTTTGTCCCCCTCTGCCCAAATTCCCAACATGTTATCAGAGCAGGTGGCCTAGATGAGAATCGAGCTTTCCCTGCTTGTAATTAGTTTTGAAGTTATTCGTCTAAGGGAACAAGACCACGGTCTTCAATGGATTGACTTCACTAAATCAACCAACACCTCCACAATATGATCATAATTTCTTAGGCACAATATTGAAGATCTTGTGTAGTGTAGCGGCAAGATTGTTGGAATTAATTATTGATTCTATGTGATAGAAAGGGGATGATTCCTGTGTGATTGGATCTTTTCACATTTCCTAGAATTTCGAGATGTGTTATCTGATTTTCGCTCACAATTGTTGCGAGAAAAATCAGATATGAATCTATGCATTAAGAGTACCCAAAACACATAGCTCGTGGCTTTCAAGGATCAGTTTCTTCAAGCAAATCGATTAAATCTCTTTGCTCAGATTGATCAAGCTCTTTATATATCCATTGGGGTTGTCTCTGTTGGCTCAATTTTTGCCTTGATCAGGCTATTTGATTGGTGATTTCCATATTATAGCCAGCACATTTGAATTGGAGGTTACTCATGGTGGTCTTCCTATTGTCTTTGCATTATTACTTTGAGACTGTCGGGTCCTTCCATTGTTTGAAGTTTCTATTCTTGTCACACAGAACGAGTTGAGTCTTCTTCAGTTGGCTTACATAGCGATAACATCACTGGTTTTTGGCTTGGTTCAGATCAGACTTACCATTCATTCATCTCAGGCACTCGCAACATCAAGATATCAGATGTCTCCTCAGATTGGCAGAAGCGATATCTTAGCTGAGCACACTCATGGCTCCCTGAAGACAAGCGATCCTACACTAATCACAATTACATCCGCTCCCACATGAAGAGACAAAAACCATCAAAAGGACAACTACCAGACAAGGCACAAGCACATATGCAATAACCACATTTGGCCTTTTGGGATCGAACAGCAATCTTTGTCATTATAGTCAACACCTTGGCTTATGCTTGGGATCGGGCTATACACTTCTGAGTGGCGTTGCGGGAGAAGAAATGTGGGAGGAATCTAGAGGAAATTTGGTGAGTGGCATTTAAAGTAAGAATCATTGATTGGGTGATGAGAAATCGTGGGTTTAAAGGAGGTACAAGGGCTTTCATCTGGGTAATGGTGGAGAAAAATGTTTGTGTCCCTTGTGAGATTGTAGAAGTGAAAGAGTACTTATTTCCAAGGATTTGTTGAGATTTATTCATCAAGATGTTGCTTAGTGAGCTTGCCTGCACCTATGCAATGATGGAGGCATCAGAGGTCAGTCACCAACGACAAGGCCACGCGCATGATATGGTGACAAATAAATAAGCAGTGTATTTTAATTTTTTTCAGCTTTTCAATGTCGTGTGTGAACGCTGGAAAAATGATCATATTGGAGAGCAGATGACTACAAAGGTCCTTTGATTGCGGTGATCCTCTATCTGCCGTACTTCAGTAGAAGATGATCGGTCAGTGAATACGTTCATTGGCAATGGTGATCATGTGCAGCAAGATCCGGACAGTAGTATGCAACCTGATATGATTCGCTTTTCAGTGTTCCTGGTTGTGTGAATAAATGGAAATTTCACATTGTGGGGGGGAATAATAACCAATGTTCCATTCCCATTTCGTGCCAAAATAACTAAAGTCAAGGGCAGCCTCCAGTGGCAATGGCAGTTGTTTATGCTGTTCGAGATCGAGTGGCAGCAATCAATAACAATGACTACAATTAAGAACATTGTGTTCTTATGGAATGTAATGTGAAAGCTTTTCTAGTATGAGGTTTTCATATTTATGCTATGTATGTTGATTCCTAAATATTTCCCTAATGTACAAGCATAGTGGCGAATAAAAGCACCAGTGTAATGCAGTTCATGGATCTTGAAAGGGTTTGTGGGAGGATCCAGAAAACCACACAAGGTAGACAATTGATGGGTTCTTGTTCACATCAAGGTTTGTGGTAAACCTGTTTAAAACCATAGGAGAGAGCCTTTATTTTGTATCAAGGTCATGAGCCACGAGAATGGGCATGCCACAACGGTGAGCATACTATAGAGGAGTGTGTGAATGTTTTTCTACCATGTTCGTGCTAAGGGGGGGAATGTTAGGAAATTAGTGTTCACATGGTTAGTTATAATTTACATTGTGGTAAATTATATTGTGAGCAATTAGTTATGTAACTAAGTTGTTTAATAGATTAATAATAGTAGATGAGTTGTGTGAGTTACAACTCACGTAGAATAGGTTTCTAGGAAATATTCGTGGAGATTAGCTCTCCTTGAATATGGGAACTACCTATCCTATATATTTGTATGTCATCAAATGGATTGAAATATATAGAATAGTAATACAAAAATATTATTATTCAATGCCTATTTTTTTGTCTGCCTCTGCCCAAATTCCCAACAATGATTGCAGTGGTATCAGAGTTGGAGATCTTTCCAGTCTATGACTTCCAATCTTGCCATGCAACTGCAGCTTTTTCTATGAGTGATAGAGAATTGAATTGCCAAAAACCCCAATTGAGGAGACATTTTTAGGTGTTCTAGCAAAATGCCAAAATACTGCAAAGAGTGTTGAGGTTTCATCATAAAACATGGAAGAAAGGGATAAGGGTACAGCCCCACCAAATAGTTTGAATGCCAAAGCTAAAAGAAAGTTTGGTGCCATGCTTAACATGATGTCGCAAATGTTGGCCAAAATAAATCAGAACATAACTCAAACCTCTCCAATTCAAAATGGTGAAACTAGTGATTCGAACACCAATAACCATTGAAGTAACAATGGTCAAACTATGGGCTCAGCTTCTAGGTCTGTCCCTAGACCACCCTAATCTACACTCATTCATAGGGACAAGGCTCAAGCTATTCCGGAAGCCAAAATTTCAATGGCAAAAGAAGTGAGGGCTAGCTACACAGAATATGTCACTCTTCGATTGTAAATCCATGACATCTTGACCTTAGAGTAGTTCATGAACCAGAAGAAGAAGAGAAGTAGTGGAAGATTTGAGAACTGAGGTCCTATAATATAAAGGGACTATCAACAAGCTCTTGGGGAGGTGATTTGGCTCATTTTGATGGAAGTGATAAGTGCATAGGTCAGGCTTGGGTTCAAAAACTAGACAATTATCTATCTCTAAGACCCATGCCAAAAGAAGATGCAATTAAGTTTGTCATGTTGCATTTGGATGGAACAACACATGAGTGGTGGTACATTGCTTCGTGACACTAAGCCACAATTTGATCAATAACTATGATGAGTTTATGAACAAGCTCAATGAGAGATTTGATGGGAAGGACCCTGAGATGCAATTTAATGAGATTGCACAATTAAGACAACACAGTACCCTTGATGCCTACATCTTAGAATTCTAAAGACTTTTTGTTATGGTTCCAAATATCACAAAGAGGAGACTTGTGGTCCTTTTTTAGTGAAGGACTAATGGAACCAATTAGAGGATGGGTTAAAGCCTTTGACCCACCAATGCTATAAGGAAGGCAAGGAGCATGGAGCTTACCACTCCAAGAAACAAATTTTAATCAAGAACCTTCCAGCATAAGAAGGACAAGAAATATTTTCATAGATATTCAAATCAGCCCAAGAAGACCACAACAAAAATGGATGAAGACCTCCGTAATGAGCTTAGGAAGAAGAAATTGTGCTTCACTTGCAAGGAGCCATGGGCCCCAGGCCACAAGTGCTTCGAGAAAGGAAAAGCTCATCAATTAGAGATTTATTCAGCTGATGAATCAGCATCAGAAAAATCAGACGAGCAATCTGATTTGGAAGAAAAAGAAGAAGATGTATCATTTGAAGCATCAAAAGAAGATAAGGAAAGTGAAGGCCCCCTTGCCCAACTTTCTAGCTTTCAAAACAAAGAGTCATTCAGAGTATGTGGAGGCCTATGTGGGCAGCGAGTAGTTGCACTAATTGATACTAGAACTATACATAATTTTATTGATGAATGAGTTGTGGCTGGTATAGGACTCAAGACTGAAGATGTTGATGGTTTCAAAGTTATGGTAGCAAATGGGTTTACCATCAATTGCACAAGGAGAATACCTCAAATGAGTCTTCAGTTGTGCAATTATGAGGTCAAGGATGATTTCTATGTTGAAAGCATCGATGATACAAATGTTTTGTTAGGCATTCAATGGCTACGATCTTTGGGAGAGATCATATTGAATTTTAAGACCATGGAATTAAAGTTCCATTATGAGACCAAGTTGGGTGGATCATCTATGAATTTGGACTCTTTGGAAAGTGGTTCAATAGTTCTTTTCATGTCTGTAGTAGCCATTTCATATTGGTGTGATTTTAACTAATCTGATCATTGTAACACTAGATGGTAGTACTACTAGTAAATGGTTTCATTTATTGCTAATACTTACCCCACTGAATAAGTGGCACTTACCCCACTGAACAAGTGGCCTTATTGTAATCACTCACCACTAAATAGTGGAAGAGTCACTATTCATGTTTGTGCTTGCTCACCACTAGATAAGTGGAAAAACCTTGTTTATCTTTCAATATTCTATTAGCTTTCCCACTGAAAAGTGGAAGTGCCATTGTATTTCATGTTGGATAAGCAGATGTTTACTTTCCTGTACTACATATGCATCCCATTGGATAAGTGGTTTGGCTGGCTAGTCACGTGAAACTTTCCTTTCAGCAATTGCTTTAGTTTATTGTAATTATAGAACACTATATGCTCTCACCTTGCCCACTTCAAGATCTAGGTGATCAGAAAATGGAAAGGAAGTTGTTATACATTTTATTTCAGTTAAAAGCTAACCTATATTTCAAAAAACAAAAAAACATCTAGGGTGGTTATTATAAAGGTGGGGGTTTCAAGTTGTTTGTAATTGCATAGGAGATTTTCACAAGAACTAGAGACTTTTTTTGGGCCCATCTAAAAGATGTAGTTGGTCATAGTCGTAGTTGGCCATAATTGGCTGTAGTTAATTATATTTAATAAAACTATAGTCACATTGCAAATATTTCATACAATGGATGTCACATGTTTTGTGTAATCAAGTCCCGATTAGTTGAAATTGGTTGTTACGAAGCATCACGACGATTGGTTTCTCAACCACCGCCAATGACTATATGTACTGGAGTCTTTTGTAATTGAGAACAATGCTATTTTGATATTGACATTATACTTTTGTACTTGTTGTTGAATTAATGAATAAATGCAATTCCTATTCTATGCATCATGTGTTTATGAACATTTGTGCATGCTTATGTTCAGTAAGTTTCATCCATTTACTCTTATAGTACATTAAAGTTATCCCAGTAAGTAAACATTTGGCACTGTTGCCTAAGTGAACTTGGGGAAACCACATGACTATAGAATGGCGTCGTGATGGGTCAGCCGACCAAAGAACCGGTACAAGCAAACAAGGAAAGTGAAGACAAATTGACACAAGACCTTGTCAACCTATGGGATATCTCGTTGAGGGATCACATACGGAGGGAGGCTCTCAGGCGAGAGATCCCTCAGTCGGTCATCTGGGACAAACTGCATGTCAACCAGAGGTCGACCATCTTCTCAACCAATTATCAAAGTTGTTGGCACATCATTACATCATACTACAAGATCTTCGGGTGGAGAGTGACCAAGAACGCCTAAGACAGCAAATACTACAACAGTACAAGGAAAGAAACAAGTGAGAGGAAGAGGAACGTGACACTAGTCAAAGGCATACTCCCAACAATCAATGATCGTACTACCAACAATTCATGCTGTACAACCCAATAAGGGAAAAAACCGAGTACCAAGCAGGCAAGAAACACCAGAGGAAAGGGTACGATGATCACTCAAATTAAAGGAACAAGAAACCCGACGGAGAAGACTAAAACAAATTGTTGAAGAAACAGATGAAGACCTTAATGAAATAAATCAATCTATTGTTAAGTTACACCAAAACCTTGTCGAGGAAGGTGACAAAGGAACTTTCAAGACACCATCGGCAGTAGACAAAGAAAAACTAAAAAATGATGAAAATGAACTTTTAAAAGAAATTGAAAATAGTATAAGCCGCATTCGAGAGTTATCCATATCAAATGACGAGGGACCAGGGATTGGAGGATCCAAGCCAAAGACCCTCGGGTAGAGGGAGTACCGGTATGAACCCCTAGAGACTCAAGGTGTGGAGGACGCTAAGAGGGGACGTGTTGCTGACTCGTACGTGGCCAACAGTGTAAGTGAAGCACCGAAACGTCAAGGGAGAAACAATTCAGTCAGGTCCAACGTACAAGGAGGGTATTGGGGAAGAAGCATGGTGACTCCACCAACATCCGAAAGGCAAAAGTTGTCGAAGTTCACAAGGAATGGTTCAGAGGATCCCGTACACCACTATAAAACATAAGAGATGATATGGATAGCAAATGGACAGGACGATGTAGATAACTAGCTACGAGCGTTCCCAGCAATGCTGAGAGGCATTACCATCGATTGGTACACAAAACTAGATGCAACAAATAAAGTCTCATGGCAATTACTCAAAAGTTGTGCTCCATGAGGACGTGTCCCCTATACTTTTATGTCATTTCCTGTACAGGGTACAAAACGGGGATGCATGGACAGCCAGGAAATGTTCCCTAGCTGTCCCTTTTTCCATGCAAAGTACATGTACCTTCTGGGGGACATTTTTGCAACTTATAGGGGATGTAGGAGACGGCTAGCAGTACCCAATACGGCCAGGCCATCCCTCGACCGTACCACATATGGCTAGACATCCCCTACGGCCCAGCCAAAAATTAAATGCACTTTTTAAAAAAAGTAAAGTTTTTTAAATGCAAAAAAAGGCATGGGCGGGCCCACAAGGGACTCCCCATGCCACTTAACTAAACCTAAGTGTTATATATTCCCTAAGATGAGAAAAAGCAACTCATTTTTACATTTGCATTGAGAAATGAAGGAGAGAAAAAGAAGAGCAGTTGACTGAAGGAGAGAATAGTAGGTTGAAGAGGAGCTTAGGGCATCATGAGCAGCAGCAGTGATAGTGAGGACATTGAAATTCAAATGCAAGAAAGAAGTAGAACTCAAACTAAAAAAAGTAGGGCAAACATTAGGGGGTGTTTAGAGAGTGGGGGTGGAGTAGATTCAGCATGTTCAAATCCATTTGAATGTCCATCTAAAATCCTCAAAAAATGGGCAAAAGGCCCATTTAACCCCAAAAAGCCTCTACTACAATTTGGAACAAGAGTTGATAAAGATAAGAAAAAGAAATCAAGGGGTAGTAGAGTATGGGAGTGTCATTTGTGCCACAAACAATATAGGGGCAGCTATACAAGAGTTTATTGCCATCTTCTGTGGATTGGTGGTCAAGGGGTGAAAGGGTGTAGAAAAATAACCCAACAACAAAAAATTGAGGCAACTAGATTGCATATGGAGGGGGAGGCATTAAGTAAAGGGGTTTCAATTGAGAGTTTGCAGCCTAGTATGGGAATGCCTACATCATCAATGGATGTTGCTTCAACTTCTCAATCTCATGTGGGGGAGGATTCTACTAGAGGAAATAAAAGAAGTATGAATGTTGTTGATATGTTTAATATTACAGTGAAAGATGGGGCTGATTCCTCTATTGCCAAGTTCTTTTATGCTAATGCCATACCATTTCATGTCTCATGTTCACCATATTTTAAACAAATGTGCAAAGATATTATAGCTGCTGGTCCCTTATATGTTCCACCTGGAGAAACTAAGCTACACACCACCCTTCTTGATAGAGAGTACTCCTAGGTGAGTATTTTGATGGAGGATATGAGACAAACATGGTTGACAGATGGCTGCTCTATAATCATGGATGGGTGGACTGCTATCAAACATCAGCCACTCATCAATCTTATTGTCCCTAGTACAGCAGGCTCTTATTTTCTTAGAGCTATAGATTGTTTGGGAAAAAGGAAGGATGCAACCTTCCTATTGTGACATTTTCACACATCCACCCATTCAAAATGGGGACCCCTTAATTTTTGCTCCATTTTGGTCTTTTGGCTTTGGTTTTGTGTCTCACTCTTTGTTCTATCTGTCTTTCCAGGGATGCGCCCGTCTGAATTGAAACTTTTGGCTAAGTCTGTAGAATTAGGGTTTCCACTTTTCATGTCAGTTTGAGATCAAATTGAGTTGGCTAATGGAATGTTGAATGTTACACTGTGCTTAGAACACTTTAAGTTATCTGCCTGCGAATTTTGAGCTGGATCTGACCACTTGCTATTTTTAGCAAGTTTGGACATCGAAGGCTATTTCAAGGGTTTGCATGCGAAGTTTTTTGATGCATGTCTGGAGAATATTTCTAGGTTTTTCGAGACCTACGTAATGATATAACAAGTAAAATGAGATGACAACTTTCAATAGTCTTGACTTCGGAGGCTATTTTTAGGGTTTGCATGTTGGAGTCTTCAATGCAGTCAGGATATTCCTTATGGGTTTTTCAAGAGCTCTACAGTGATGTGACATGCAAACAAAGTTGGTCATTTTTCAACAACATACTATTTTTAGCCACTACTCGCATGTAGATCAATTTACTAGGTTTTTCTGGGTTTGTTGAGATCTCTCAGGGAATATGACATGCAAACGTCAGAAGATCACTTTTTCAGGCACTTACTATTTTTAGCAGGTTCACTCCAACAGCTCATCAACACTTCAGTATCACAAACAGGGCGACATGCAACAGAAATGGGGTCAAACGGAGATCATTTGAGCAACATGCAAGTCAGATTAGGGTTTCCAACTTTGGGACCCAAAATGAAGGGTCAAACGCCAAAATCTCTAAAAACTGATGTATCCCATTGCAATCAATATCTTTCAAGGATTCCACTAGTAAAATTTGAAGGCGATTTGAGCACTTACTATTTATAGTAATTCACTTCTGAAACAGGCTATAAATAGTAGGTCAGTGCAAGGCACCAGTGTGAACAGGTAAGTCAACCCACGAGGACCCCATGGAACAAATTTCATGTCAAGCAAAGTTGCAGAAGTCCTGAAATCAAGCAGTTACTATAAATAGCAAGTCACCTCCAAAAACAGGCTATAAATAGCAGGTCAATGCAAGATGGCAGTGTGAACGGGTCAAACAGGCCATAAGGATCCAATGGCGCGAATTTCAAGTCAATCCAAGTTGCAAAAGTCTGAAAATCAAGAACTTACTAAAAATAGTAAACTAAAGCTAGGCAGGGAGCGTAAAAAATTGTCTAAGTCTGACACTGGCAGAGCATACCTTGAAATTGTGCCTTGTCTTGACAAGGCTGGAGAAAACTTATCTAGGGCATTGGAAATTCTTGCAGGCCGCTTGAAATACGCCCTTGTTGAGATAGAGCATGGAAAATTTCTAAGTATGAGAAATTCCTGTTGACCCCCCTAAATGCGCCCATGCTAGAGGCTGGCTAGGAAAAAGTTTTCAAGTGTTGAAAAGTTCCTGCAAGTACCCCCAAATGCGCCCATGCTTAATGAAGGAGGTTGAAAAAGTTTCTAAGGCAATCAAAATTCCTCCCCACCTAGCTAAATGCGCCCAAGTTGATGGGCTAGCATGAAAAACTTATCTAAGGCGTTGGAATTTCCTCCTCACACCCTCATATGCGCCCAATTTGGAAGTAGGTGGAGAAAGTTTCAAAGTGGAAGTAAAATTCCTACATAACCCCTGATATACGCCCAAAGTTGCTAGGGGTGATGGCTTAAGGAAAAGTTGCTAAGTCATAAAATTCCTTCACCACCTGTGAAATGCGCCCAAACTTCAAGGTGAGAGGGTTGGAAACTTTGCTAAGTGTTGAAATGGAAGTACCCCCTCCTAAATGTGCCCATCAAGGAGTAGGGAGGAGTAAAGCTTTCTAAGTGCTAGCAAAGTGGAGGCTTAACCTAGCAAATGTGCCATGAGGTGCTAGAGGCGTCAAAAAGCTTCTAAGTAATGAAAATGGAAGTTGACCCCCTAGAATGCGCCCTTGACAAGTTGATGACATAAAGAATTTTCTAAGTGTTGAGAATTGGCATGAGAGAAGGCCAAATGCGCCCTAAGAGGAGTAAGTCATGAGAAATTTTCTAAGGCATTAAAACCTGCCTGACCCCCCCCCTTCATATGTGCCTATCTTGAAGAGGAGGTATTTGAAATTTTTCTAAGGCAAGAAAACTCCTATAGACCCTTGTAAATGCGCCCTCCTAGGGAAATGATGAATAAAATTTTTTCTAAGGCGTGGAAATTCCTTAACCACCCCAAGAATGTGCCCAACTTCATGAAGATTAAATAAAAAATTTAAAGGCAAAGCAAAAGAAGAACTACGCCCAAAGGAGGAAGAGTGAAGATGAACTTTGGTGATGAAATATTTTTCTAAGGTATAAAATGCAAAAATTAAATGTACCCCTTCGTAGTGATACACATGAGTTTTGCATTTTTTGAAGTGAATTTTCTTCTGGGTACTAGATATCTTCGACAGGGAGATGATTTTGAAACTTTTCACACCTCGCCTAAGACTTTAAGATGGAGATTTTACTCGAGCGCTTGGTTGATGAAATTTTCTTGAGGAAATAAATTATTTCTAAGGCAGATGGGTTGGAAATTTGGCTAAGGCAAAAAGGGAATATCATGTTGGCTGGAAAATTTTCTAAGGTAGAGAGAAATCAAACAACACCCTTCAAGGTGCACCCTCAACACGGATGAAAATTCTAAGAAAGGCCTATCTAAGTTAAACGTGCCCATCATAGAGAAGGAATTTGAAAAATTGGCTAAGTCAGAGGAAATGAAGACACAAAGGTCTAAAATGCGCCCAAGCTTACATGAGGCATTATGAGCAAGAATCAATGTGGGTGAGAGTTTTCTAAGGGGAGAGATTGAGGTGAAGATAAGTTAACATGTGATATTTGTTGAGGATGGAAGAATAAAACAACACCCTCTAAACATGCCCTCAAGACGGATGAAAGTTTCTAAGGCATCAAAAATGAGCATTGAGGAGGATACATGGTCAAAGTACACCTATGATAAAAGAGTATGAAGAAAGCAAAGTTTGCTAGAGAAAAGTGATGAACTCTATCAGATCCAGAGATCAATCAGACATTGGAGATCAAAACACGGAGATTAGGTAAGTAAAGTGAATTTATATTATAAGTGTTTTGATGCTCTTCTCTTTGTCTGTTTTGCAGGATGAACGCCGGGGCCAGAGCACAATGACTTGAAGCAATGAAGCAAGTAATCCAAGATGATATTACAACCTTGAAAGGAGATAAAGTTATGTGTTTCGAGCTCCTCCACAAGATCTCAATTGCACCCAAAACATGAATGAAGATGTTGAAAGAAATGGCTAAGTGTTGAAACTCCTCCACATGGATCTGAATGTGCCCAACTCAAGTGAAGAAATTCTTGAGTCCAAGACTAGAAAATCCTTCAAGATCGGGATGAAAGAAAAGATGAAGTACCAAGTATTGAAGATCATCCTCAGGTACTAAAGTATACCTAAGATGCAGCGGTAGCAAGGAGAAAAATCACCATCAAACAAGAGAAAGAAGTTGCAGTCTTGAAATTTCAGATTGAGAGCATGCCTACTATATCAAATTCAAGAGGATTGAAGTTGTGATGATCAGATTGATCCAGTTTGCAGTCAAGAAGAAGAACAAGAATAATGCGAACGCGTTTCCAAACAAGAATCTTCTAGAAGATGGTGGACATTAATTGCTCATTTATTACTCCACTCTTCTTGGTGGCAATTTTTAGGGTTAGGGCTTATATGGCTCGATCGGAGTCATCCATCTGATTGTAATCTAAGTCGTCCATTGGACTTGGCCAGCTATATAAAGGGGCATCCCCCCTCATTTGTAATTCATTAGAAATTAGATTGGACGAGATAAAATAGTAGAGAGAAAGCTTAGAGATAGTATAGTATAGATTGGTAGCATAGATTGAAAAGGAAAGTCTTCCATTTGAATACTTTGTAAGAAATTGTTGTGAACACTTTCATAATAAAAGAGTTTTCATTGATGGTGATCTCTTCTTTCATTGTGAGTAGCTAGTGAGGCTTCTTCGTCCTTCCAATTCACTTAGAATCTTGAAGTATCTTAAAGTAAAGTGGACTTCATTTCATGCAAGTAGTTAGTAAATGTGGAATGTGGTGTTTAATTTGAGCAAGCTTTACTTATCCATACCACTAGCGGGCTCACTGATGGTGGGTTTGCCTTGTGTGATCGACTGGAACATTATGGACTTAACTTCAATTTTAGTTTGAATGTTGGTATGCGTCGTGTTGTGACCTTTTCACACATCGCCCCATCGCCAATGGGGACCCCCAGTTGTCTGCTAGTTTTTAGGGTTTTGTCTCGTTGCAACGGTTATGTGAGATCACTTTGTTAAGAGTTTCAAGTCAGTTTGCCGAGAATTACCCAAGCCAAGTCAGTAATTCATGCTTGAATCAGTGCGTAGACGTCATGGAAGCGCAAATTTTTTTAAGGCATTTTGCATTTTTTGGAAGCGCAAATGTTGACCCAAACCAATTTTTTTTTGCTTCATTAAGGCATTTTGCATGTAAAAGTCTAAACCTTGCTAATTTGTTGTAAAACACAGTTTTGGGCAATGTCAAGCATGGAGTTTTTGTCAATAGTTTGTCAGTCAAAGTCAGTTATATTGGTCAAAGCCTGAAGCAGAGACTCAAAATGAAGATCTTCACGATGGAGGAGCATCTCACGACGACATTCCATATTGCAAACGGTCATTTCAATGATCGAAATAGAGTTTTTAAAGATCAAATCATGGAGATTTCTCAGAGGAAAAGCCCAAAAGCGCAAGTATAGCTCAGGGGCGCCCAGCTTGTTGAAGGTCAAGATTCTGGTTAAAATGCTCAAGCATCCAGTCAATCTCTTCAGAACTAGTCTGGCTATCCGTCGAGCTATCCAGCGAAGCATTCCGAGAACCACAGCTCCGGTTATCAGCGACAGAAGTCAAAATCCCTACATTTTAGGAGATGAGAATCTTGCTCTTTTCAAGCAAAAGCGCGCCTCTAGCCTGAGGGCGCCCATCTCAAGGAAGGGGTAAATCTTTACAGTTTCGATGCCGGACGCAGTCAATCCGTTCACAACTGGTCTGCTTATCCGACGAGATATCAAGTGCAGTCATCCGACTCTCAGATTCCAGGCGGCAGTCATCCAAAGATCAGCTTAAAATGGAGTTTTCATGTTTCTGAGCTTCTCCGTTTATGCCCAGTGCAAGTACAGGCCAGGGGCGATGGCTTAAAGGACCCTCCAGATGGCAATATTTGCAGATAGAGTCTTCACGACATCAGTAGTATACTAGCCTAGCTCCGCAACGCATCATTCAGCTTGTCGATCCGACGTTCCTGGTGGTCGTGGCAGAGATTCTACCGGTTAACTTAATTTTACTCGCTGACCAACAAATGGTTTTAGTGCATTTTCTATAGTCTTGCTACTTAGCCTTTAGGCTGGTCGATGAGTCTGCTCGCTCAAGTCTTCTGGCACGACTATTGAGCGTGAAATAATTTATCTTCCTAACGAGCATAGCCGCCTTCAGCATTTAAGGGCCGCTAGTGCGGCGTAGGTCTTTAGTGTAATATCGTTATAAGACGTCCTAAAAATGGCTAAGTCTGGGAGCGGTAATTTTATTTAAAATACGCACTGGAGTTTTTGAGGTCTTAGAAGCAGTTTTCTTGCCTCGTCACCTCCAGTGACTTCTCTTAAGGGCCCTCCTAGCTGTCCGTTAAAACAGATAATGCCTGAATCGGGTCATCCCAGCTCCAGATATCAGCCGTCAAAGTAGGGTATTTTGATGACGCTTTTGATTTTCGCCGAATGACAGTAAAAGTGCAAACCAGAGCCAAAATTTTTCTTTTTGAGGCCCTTAACACGCCTTTTAGTTGTCGCATACAAATATCGGATTTTAATTATCTCCACCATGCCGCGGAGCTTCGCCTCGTGACAAAGCAGGGTTCACCGCTCACCGCCAGCTCGCTTAGCGTCGATGGCGCTTTAGGAAAATGGCTATAAGTCCGGAACCCGTGAAGCAATTTAACTGCGCGCCTAATTTTTCAAAGGGTTAAACGATGGATTTTGCAGTTATGTCTCCCAGCAGACATTTCTTCCTTGTTCAGTAGGCTTTCCTCAAGATTATCTCGATCGCCTCAAGATCAATCTTGGCCATCCGAAATCAATGTCGGCTAATAATCGTGACGGTGTTGTCAGCTATTAAATAGGGAGTTAGCAAAAAATGAAGTATCTTGAGCAAATGGACGCCTATGTGCTCAAGAGATGACTTTTCGGAATCAGTAAAGTCAAAAGATGAATCTCAGAGCTTCAACCAGTTTGTCAACTGAAGTTCAGAATATGTCTATTTTTAGCGCCATTGCATGATAATAATTATTTTATTATTATTTTCAAATTTGAACTTCAGACAGTGGCAGTCGAATTGAAAGGCAACCAATCAGAGGTTTTCTATTCTGGTTAGGGTTTATGAATTCTTGCAGTCACAATTCAGTGCGAATTTATTATTATTTATACATGGCGCCATCTTCATTGTTCTTCACAAGCTTTCAAAGAGAATTCGTCTTTCTCAAGAGCAAAATTAATCTTGAATGAAATTCGTATTTTTCTAAGGCAAATTCATATCTTCAAAGGGAAATCGAAGTTTAAAGCAAATTCAAGAATAAATTCGTATTTCTTCAAAAGAGATAGTGGCGCACATTTTCAAAGCAATTCGCAAATCTTCAAAGGCATATTCAATTTTCCAAAACAATTCGCAACACTTCAGAGGTTTCAAAGACGAATTGATATTCAAAGGCGAATTTAACAATCAAAGGCAAAACCTCAAATTCATACAAATTCGTATTTTCTTCAAGGAAAATTCGAATTTCATTCATTTAAAAGGCGCAAATTTCAAGAGGAGCAATTCGTGGTTTTTCCAAACAAGGCGAATTTTTTCAGTTCAGAGGCAAAATCTTCATCAATTCACAGAGGCGATTTTTCCTAACATATCTTTTTGCAGATTCAAGTTCACAAATATCAGTTATTTGAAGAAATCTTGCGCGATTTTCACAGAAGAAGGCATCAAAAAACGTCTTTTGCATCCTTTAAATCTCAGATTTCTCACAAAATACATTGTGCATGTTCCTGAAATTGGCGAATTTGATAAGTCTCAGTATCTGGATCGTTTCCATATAATTTCCTCGAGTTGAATTTGTGCGCTTGATTTTTCACGAATTTTAGCTTCAAAACATTCGTTCTCGAATTGCTAATTTTCTCAAGTGAAAATCTTTGTACAATCGAGTAGAAGTTGAGTTTTCGCAAATCTGACCTTTTGGGTTGTCTTAGAATCCTTTTCTAGACAAAACCCATATTTCAGATTTTTTGCTGAAAATAATTCTTCGAAAGGCTATTTTTAACTCTCACAGGCTATTTTTAGATTCCAGAAATCTTGTCAGAACATAGCCGAGTTCACAGGCAACAGGCTAATTTTTCAAAATGCAGTTCACTCAGCTTGAATACGGGACCAAAACCGTCCTTACTCATGATTTCCGCAGGGTGGTTGAGACAGACCTTCACAAAGTGTTGCCAGAGGCAAAGCATAGACCCGCTTAAAATCGTAAGTTCAATCATTCGTAATATTGAGTACCGGCGCATTAGAGGCCGCC